>JARPMJ010008690.1:0-32638 GCA_033366665.1 Phoxinus dragarum | reverse complement strand
GTATAGGTACTTTTAATGTTTTTTAGCTCTATATGTTTATCAGTTGTAATGTATGTTGTTTGTTTTTGTATGTCTGGGACTACGGATGGAAATTAGCATTGTGCTAAATCCGGCGTATTTACGTCAATTTCGATTGTACGTTCATTAATATGCACTATCCCATCTAAAAATAAAATAAATAAAAATATGCATGCATGCATACGAAAAAAAACTTGTTTCCTTTCCAGCCACTGTTGCTAGTGGTTTTCTAAAGTTACTAGTAGCTACTCAGCATTTTCACTGGCCACAATTCTGGCATTGATACTGTAAGGAGGTTTGTTGTTTTGGGAAGGAGGAGGCGGGAACCGGCGAACATTCAACACTTAAATAAATAAACAAATACAAAAATGAAAGTATAAGCCAGCAGCCCCTCGCGGACGACTGCTGGCCACACAAAACAGAAATAAAACAACAAAAATCAGGCCTGTTCGTCGCTCCTCCTTTTATGCTTCCGCTCCTCTGTGAGAGATATGAGACCGGTGCGTCGCGCACCCTGTCGCTCATTATCAATAACGCCACCGGCCTCGCGCCGTCCTCCCATGGCCCTCAACCTCGTCCTGCTCGCCACAGATACCATGGGCAAAAAACTGCCATATAGATATTTTTAATAATATTTCATAATTTGGCAGCTGCTGTCACTTTAAGACCTGACACACAGATCCATTAAACTGTTACACATGCGTTTTATTTCTCAACTGTTTACATTCAGTTAAAACATAACTAACTGTGTTTATGTGAATACTAGCCAAGACCGGCATTTTGACATTATTTTGTGTGTATTTGACTGTTTAAACGCAATAAGCTACAAAAAAATAACTAAATTTAACACTGAGAGGCGACTTTATGTGAACACACTTTGGGCGTGAGCACAACATCTGCGGGAATCAGTAAAATTATGCGGAAACCTTTCACTAAAATTCAGGCCCTGTAACACCAACAATTTTCAACCGGAGCAACAAAAAAAAACGATTGAGTGAGGAGAGGCGGTTTGTGTGTCACTCGCTGACGGAGAGATGAGAGAGAAAGAGCAGCTGGTATTGTGTGTCTATTCTGCTGAAAATGAGTATTGGAAGCGGTTCAGTCATTTCAGTATTGATGTGTATCAAAATAAAAACATTTGACCACTACATTGTAATTAGTTTATTGTTTCAGATGTCTTTTAAAAGACTACAATAGAAAAATGTAAATATTATATATAAAATTCAACCTGCCAAAGTGGCTAGTTGGAGTGACTGTGTTAAGCCTAGTTCACACTACAGGATTTTAAGCCCGATTTAAGCCCGATTTGCAAATCGTTGAGCTCGCCGACAGGTCGGGTTGTTATCGCGTGCAAATCGCGGGGGGATTAGCGGCCGATGAACGCTCGCCAATCTGTTAGTATGAAAGAGCCAACAACGCATCAAAGACGCTCGCAGACGCCTCGCAGACGCGTTGCCGAGCCCAGAAAAATATCTAGCATGCTAGATATCTGGAGCTGTCGCACGACTCAACCACATGTGATGCCATGAGCTACAGCCAATCAGAGCAAGGCATGGGTTGAGGTCACTGGGAAAATACCGTTTATATACTGTCTATGGGAATTATTTATTTTTTTTCCAGAGCAAATCATCGCGCAAACAGTTTGCAGCACTAATTTCTGTCTGACGTCCATATTCAAACAAAGACTCGCGTGTTGTGTACTTGTGTTCTTCTTCGCTGGGTAGTGGCGCGCGTCATTTCCGCGTCATTTCCGGTTCGTTTTATCGCGTGATTTCTTCGTGATAAAACGTGGTTTGTAGACAAGATAGAATCATTGGAAGACAGAGTTGTTGTCAACTTGTGTAGTGAGTTACCTCCTGTTGCGGATCAATCACGTTGTGTCGTGTGGTGTGAACAGCTCAACAACTTGAACACTCCTGATTTCACAGAGAGCAAGTCATGTAGTGTGAACTGCACAGTTCAGCCCGACGTTTTAAAATCCTGTAGTGTGAACTTGCCTTTACACGCCACTGCTGAAGTACACCTGTGGTTGGCGGGTGTTAATGTCAGGCCGTGTGTGTGTGTGTATTATTCGCCATTTCAATAGATTCATAAAATCTTATATATGTGTGTTTGTATGTATGTACCGGTGTATATATATTATTGGTAACACTTTACAATAAGGTTTGTTAGTTAACATTAGTTAACATGAACTATTAATGAATTTCACGTATACAGCATTTATTAATCTGTTCATGCTAATTTTAACATTTACTAATACTTTATTAAAATCTTGTGCACATTAGTTCATGCACTGTGAACTAACATGAACTAACAATGAACAGCTGTATTTCTATTAACTAACGTTAACAAAGATGAACTAACCATGAGTAATACATTTGTTACTGTATTTGTTAATGTTAGTTAATACATTAACTAATGAACCTTATTGTAAAGAGTTACCATATTATTCGCCATTTCAATAGATTAAAAAAAAAATCTTACAATTGAAAACCAAAATGTATTCTAATTGTGGTCTCTTTTCATTTTTAGAAATTGACAATTACATAATATTCAGTAATTTGTGTGCTGAGTAGTTAAATGGTTTACCATATTTGAGCCGTTTTTATCATTTTAAAGTCATTTATGTCTATATTTAATAATTCTTCCCATGCGTTGCAGACGACTCGCCCCCAGCGGAGCGTGAGCCCGGAGAGGTCGTGGACAGCCTCGTGGGGAAGCAGGTGGAATATGCCAAAGAGGACGGCTCTAAACGAACTGGCATGGTTATTCATCAGGTGGAAGCCAAGCCCTCCGTCTACTTCATCAAGTTTGATGACGACTTTCACATTTACGTCTATGATCTGGTGAAAACATCGTAGGCAGCGAAACGCCCCGCGGGACGAGGAGAGGGGGTGGAGTTTCACGTAACCATGTGATTCACACAAACGTTTTTGCCAAAAGTTCTTTCAAAACATTTCTTGTAACATCTTCTGGAAATGGAATGGTGGATTACCACTAGTCAAGTGTCTCTTATTGTTGTAGGATGAACGGACATCACATCCCCCGACATACACGTAGCTTCATATTTCAGAGGTTCGTCTCGAGCATTTCCCATTCCTGTCGTTATAACGAAGACGTGACGTCATGTTCACCGGGAAAAGCCTGGCGGGCCGTTAGAGTAACAACGTTCTGGGCTGCGTCGGACGTTAAAGCGTTCATCTGTTGGACTGTTACATCTCCGAAACTCAAGCAATCCTGGGAGAAAAGTCACAGCTAAAGTTTGAAAATGCACGAGGTGTTTATCATTTCAGACGTGAGAAACACAGGGGTCCATGAAGGATGTGGAGCGGGGGAAAAAAAAGTGCCAGGAGGTGGAGGGCCGGAGGTCGGCGGCAGAAAGTGCCCTGGGAAAATGTTCCCGTTTTGTCTGTAAACAAGATATCCCGCTGTCCTTGATATCTTCGCAGTTTTAACCCTCCGTCTTCTAGCTCATGCACTCACCCTCGCCAGAATTGCGCACCACGAGCTCTGCTGTCATTTGTGTGAAATGAAACCCCACGTCTTGTTTTTATGTATTTTTGTTTCCTACTTTTTATTTTATATACGTATATATATATATCTAAACGTTTATCATCACCTCGAGTAAATTCTAATGCAGCTTTTGTTAACTCAAGCACTAAATTTAGAGGAAATCAGAGAATCAGTTTTTCTCTCCTGTTTTGTTTTCAGTGAATTACCACTTGTTTGGGGGGCGGGGGAAGCATTAATATGGACGTTTATTTCACTTTTGGGCTTCATTAAACGTAACAAATGCCCACTTATCATCTATCAGATTGCATAGTGTGGACATTTTCTCTTGGGTATTATCATTGTTACGGTGTAGATAAATGGGTTTGTGTTTTAGCACACGATTTTGTCTCTTTAGCGCTAAGAATCGTACGGTTACCCAATGCCCCAAAGTATTTAGTGATGTTACAAAAACTAATCGCATAAAGTATTTAATCCCGTTCCAGTTCGAAAAATGCTGATGCAATAATGAAGAAAGTATTCAGGAATTTTTTTTTCAAACCATGCACCCTGTGACTTTTGCGTTATTCTTTAATCGCTTTGCCTCTCTGCGAGCCTAAAACGTTTGTGCCTCGATATTGACTGTCTGGTTCCAGTATCGTTTTTTTTTTGTTTTTTTTTACTACATGTGTGTTTTGTCTGGAGGTTTGTGTGTTCCCATTAGACTTGTGTTGAATTGACTCGAAGGCCCCCTCCGAGGAATGTTACTATGTTTGAAGAAGCCCTCTCAGCTACATGTGTTCTGCATTATTTCAGCATTTTGTGCTGCTGCGTTTCTTCTTTCAGTTACAGCGCTCCTGTTTTAACACTTCACACTCGGCCGCTCCAGTTACATCAAGCTTTTCTCTTGTCCTCAAGCGGACGGGTTGCAGAGAGCCGCTGTTCTGCATTTGATGTGCAACACTAGAAGGGTGACTCCAAGAAATGCACAGGTCATATTTCACCCACGAAATCAAATGAAACAAATAAATAGACATTGTAATGTGCAAAAAAATTGAAAGCACATTGAAATTCTCATTCTCTAATGTGAAAAAAAAACTTTACTGTAATGCATTAATACTGTAATAATCCTGTCCAGGCACACTGACTCTTTATCCGCATCAATCTAAATCTTTCCATGAAGTATGAATACTTTAAATCATTATTTTGAGGTTGAGTTTAAATGTGTTAATTGTCATGAAGATGTAAATGCAATTGCTAAAAATGATATATGTATATACAAATCGATTAATCACACCTAACATAAAAGTTTTTGGTTATGTGTGTGTATATATATTATATATATATATATATGTATGACACACACACACACACATATATATATATATATATATATATATATATATATATGAGACTATATACACAGTATGTAAACAAAAACTTTAGGTTAGATGCGATTAATCTATTTGACAGCACTACCGTATATGTGTGTATATATATATATATATATAAAACAAAAACATACACATTTATATAAATAAATTATTTGACATTTGCATGACATGTATGTATATATATATATATATATGTCATGCAAATGTCAAATTATTTATTTATATTAATGTGTATATGTTTTATACACAAAATCATTATTTTTCAATATATCAATATATATATATAATGATTTTCGGGTGAAATGCGACCTAGACATTTCTTGATGCTTCTCATAAGATTCACCCAGCAAAATGCATAGAGATATTTTGTGATTCTCCATGTTTTGACCTCGAAACCTTAATGCAGGCGACCCGCTCGGCTTGGCAAAAACAAATGTAGTGACCTTAACGCGGGGGTAAAGTTTTGTCCTGGGACTGTTCTACTTCTCCTCCTCTAACGAGAGCTAGGTCACTATTTCGAGGCGTACGGGTCCTCACTGCAGCCACACGCGCTCCCCGTCGCTAGAGCTGTCTTACTCAAATGGACAACGGACGTGTCAATATGCAAACGGAAACCCTCAGAAAAGACATACTCATGGGATTGGCCTTTTACATGTACCTACTGTAGTAATGTACTGTGTTTTGATGTCAGGTCGACGTGGGAAATTTACAACGGAGAAAAAAAAAACGATGAAAACTAGACCGTTCTTTTTGCATGATATGAGTAGAGTTGTTCTCGTATGTTAGTGTGATGCATGTGTACCTGTCTTTTTTATTTCGGCTATTTGTTCCCTAAAATGAAAGGTTCTGTTTATTGTGTTGCTAATCGTGACGTTTCGGTTCTGAATCCATTTCTAAGTAAAAAAACAATAAGTATTTTTATTTTCTGCTATGCTCTATAAGAACAAATGCACTGGTGTTGTGTGTGTGGCGTGCCAATCGAAGGCAAGGTGCCGGTGTTAAACAGCATTTGAGGGATCATATCTTTTTGACACAGTACCACTTCTGCTACAGGACAAATTTATTTGTTTCTATGAAGAGTGCCATATTTAACGAAGAAACAGGCCTTATGCGATCGGGACGAAATCCAAACGAATCTATATGTAGAGCGGGATAACGTGTGCATGTATCGCATATCTAATTCAACCTTGTAGATATATAGAATTAGAGGAAATGCACACTTTAATCTACGAGGAGAGAAGCGAACGTATGGTCCCTTTAAGATGCTGTTGCTCTTTAATTACTTTGTATAAAAAAAAAAAAAAGGATGGACAAAAATGCAGTGCAATTTGATGATTGTTGCAGATACATGTATAGTTCAAATTTCATGTTCTTTCACATATAGGTAAATGGCTTCTATTGGACTGAATCTGTTTTTATTTTTCTCTTTTTTTTAACATGTAGATAGTTCATTTTATTTTCATTTAAGTATAAACACATTTTAAAACCTGTTACTTAATTCATTAAGTAATTTTTATAATTATTATGTAAGTCTATCCTTATAAGATTAAAAAAAGTTCATGTGAATGTGTGCGTCTGAATCTTTATCCAAATAACTGCCTCTATATGTCTGAACATTGGCCAGAAAATTTTTTAATTCAAAATCTAGAATATATTAGTGGTTGAAACGAATAGGGTTTGAGCCTCAAGATTTGTCTGTGAATGTAAATTCTCTGAATTACCCATAAAATATTGTATATAGAGAATACAAACTCTGATTTTAATGGGTGGAGAGACCTTTTAACCTGAGATAATTGTTAATAATCGCTCGGGCATCTGCTCAACAAACACGTTCACCTCAGTTTCTCTCATCTCAATTTGTGTTCAGTAATTAGAAATTTAATTTATTACAAAAAATTTTTTTTTGTTTTGTCCATCATAATTAAGTAGGTCGTCCCTCCTTGATCTGACTTTACAAATTAAATTTCTGTTCTGTCTATATGTCTGTCATTCTATCAATCAATCCATCTGTCTATTTGTCTTTCTATCTATATCTATCATATATCTATCCATCTCGTTCTGTCAATCATCTGTCTGTCATATTCTATCTATCAATCCATCTATCTGTCATATATCTATCCATCTCGTTCTGTCAATCATCTGTCTGTCATTCTATCTATCATATATCTATCCATCTCGTTCTGTCAATCATCTGTCTGTCATTCTATCTATCAATCCATCTATCTGTCATTTATCTATCCATCTCGTTCTGTCAATCACCTGTCTGTCATATTCTATCTATCAATCCATCTATCTGTCATATATCTATCCATCTCGTTCTGTCAATCATCTGTCTGTCATTCTATCTATCAATCCATCTATCTATCATATATCTATCCATCTCGTTCTGTCAATCATCTGTCTGTCATTCTATCTATCAATCCATCTATCTGTCATATATCTATCCATCTCGTTCTGTCAATCATCTGTCTGTCATTCTATCTATCAATCCATCTATCTGTCATATATCTATCCATCTCGTTCTGTCAATCACCTGTCTGTCATATTCTATCTATCAATCCATCTATCTGTCATATATCTAGTGGCGCCTCCAGACATTTTTCATAGGGGTGGCCAGATGGGGCCACTTAAAATCTTGGGGTGGCACACCAAAACTATAAACCATAATTTCAGATTTTATTCTACTGTTGTAGTAAACCCGGCCTATAGAAAACTATCAGAAAGACTAAAGGAAACTCCTACTAATATACTTTGGTTTATTGTGTTATATTTAACAGACACATGAAGTAAACTTGTGTGTAGTTAATAAAGTCCAACCTTGCACTTGAAAACAATCTAAACTGTTTTTATTTCGCAGCTCTTATTGATGCGACTTACCAGCAGCGAGAGATGTGAGACTCTGCTGGTGGTGACGTAGCTCCGCCCGCAATATCACGCACACAAATGCGAGTGACGCAACAGCCAATGTCGAGTTTTCCCAATTAATGCATGAATTTAACAGCATTATTTAAACTCCGTTACACATATACATGCACCAGCTAACGGCATTAGCTAGGTAACTATTGTCAAAACGTGTCAGACACATCAAAAAGCTGTTGTAACAGTATACTGCACCATTTGGCACTTAAAAAGCACGTCACGACACATAATTCCCCGTCTTCTTTTACTAAATAATATTTGTGACTTATTTACTTACCGGTAGTATTCGTCTTCTTTCTTAACTTCTTTTGAAATTGTTGACCAACGGGCACGCGCTGAGCTGTTGCTGTCTGAGCGCGCAACAGCGGCATACGGAGGGGCGGGGCGGGCTACTGTGTGCGATCGAAAGTCTAGAGCGGCTTGCCTGCCTGGCTGTGAATTGACCGTTCGCAAAAGCCACGCCCCTTAGTTATTGTTACTACGCCCGTCAAACAATTGAGAACCAGACACATGGCTGGGTTGCGATCCATACATTAAGTGATTGGTTTTGGAGTAGCCTAATGCAGCAGACATATCCTCCAGGGCACGACAGAAAGTATAGACAGAATAGCGCACGGGAGCACATGCACTAAACAGTTTTGTAAAATTATATATCAATCATTTTTATTTTATCATATATCATTTTACAGAACTGTTTTGCGCATGTGCTCCCGCGCGCGCTATTTCAGTCACAACACTGCAATCAGAGGACGCGCTGAAACCATCAACTCTCGATGCGGTTATCTTCATTCATAACTCAGCCGACTGAGAAGGATATATTTGTGTAAATAGTTGTGTAACTGCGCGGACTTTGTTTTGAAGTTTAATGTTTGAGTTCCAGAGGAATTTGTGACTGTGTACCTGTTCAACCACATCAAAGTTGTGTCCTAATTAGTAAGTCCGTGCTTTTTCTCTTTTTTTCCTCTTGTTTGCTGACTGATGAGGGGGCCGCAGTGCCGTAGTGAAACGGTGTTTGTACATGTAGCCTATTTTTTTAGTATAGTTGCAAGCAATCATAAAATACAGCAAGTTTTAAGCCCGTGCAGACCTCACTGCCATAGGCGCATCGTTGCACTATCTTGCTGAAATCGGAATGTTTGACGGAGGTCCTTCTCCTTAGTTACAGTTGCTGAGCTAGGATTGGACGAGAACCGTTAGAGGGCGGGGTTTTGCGAACGGTCAATTAGGGATGAAATGGATAACTGATGCTACTAAAATTTATACTGGCCAGTGGGGTGGCCAGGAGTCTGCCAGGGGTGGCCCTGGTGGCGCCCCTGCATATATCTATCCATCTCGTTCTGTCAATCATCTGTCTGTCATTCTATCTATCAATCCATCTATCTGTCATATATCTATCCATCTCGTTCTGTCTGTCTATCTATCCGTCTAAGGGATCCATTTTTCTTTTCTTCATAATGAGGATTTCTTATTACGTACGGCTGACAACCGTGCACAGAATCTTGATTGGTTTAATCAAATGTCCTTCGTAATTAAGTAGGGCGTCACTCCTTGATCCGAATTTATTCATATTAATTATATTTTATATACTTATCTCATTAATATTAATTACCGGTACATAGCGTTGACGTTACTTGGCAACCACCTCATTTATATTCATGAGCCAAGCCACCTGACCAGCGTCTACTACTAACGCAGCTGTCAGCGAATCAGCGGTCGAACGTCCCGTTGCGTTATTAATATTCATGAGTCACCTCACTGTAGTAGGAAGCGGTTTGTAAATACGCGTCCCTGTAACCAAAGCTGTCAAAGGACTCGCTAGAGTGTGCAGGATCGCAGTAAACATTGAGCAGAGCTGCTTTTCCGTATGTTAAATCTAACTTAACACACTTTTTAGGACACTTTAACAGTAATTTAGGCACTTCTCTCTTAGGTTACCTGGACGCTTAGCTGAGATCCTCAGCGATGGTCGAGGGTGTTTTCAGGAAAAACACTCGTGAATAAAGAGGGAGATCTGGTGGATCCAGAGGAAGCTCTCAGGAATAAAGTGGTTGGCCTGTATTTCTCCGCTGGATGGTGTCCACCCTGCCGAGACTTCACTCCGCTGCTGTGTGACTTCTACACGGAGCTGGTGGAGGAGACCGAGCCTCCTGCACAGTTTGAGATCGTGTTTCTATCCTCTGATAAATCCACAGAAGACATGGTGGAGTATTATCATGACATGCACGGGGACTGGCTGGCCCTGTCCTGGACGGATCCATATAAACAGTGAGTTGCCATTGCATAAGTTATTGTGTGGTGAGGTGCCACAGTAAACTTACATTATAGCTTTCAGCCTGTCCCGCATAAGAGGTTTAACACACACACACACACACACACACACACACACACACACACACACACACACACACACACCACACACACACACACACACACACAACACACACACACTTGGGGGATTATATTTAAAAATAGACAGTGTGTGCCATTATTGCACTAATCAGGTCATGGAAATCTGAGTATCTGAAAAAGTCATTAAAAAATATTGACATTTCCATAGCACTAATATTGTCTAAAATATGTTCTGTATTTCTCTGAATAATTGTTTAAAAAGAAATCCTTATCCAAAAGGTTTTGGAATCCTTACTTGTAATAATTAGTATTTGACATGACCATGCTTTAGACTTCATATGAATTGAAAGAAAACATTTGTATTTTTAATAATTTATTTGTCACACTGCAGGATATATTTGAACTAGTGAATGCAACATCTATCTGTCTGTCTGCAATCATTTTAAATCTGAAAATTTTTGTTTGATCAAAATGATGGTTCCTTTTATTTGAAATAAATCACATTAAAAGCTTTTTCAGACTAAAAATAATTGCATGTAATATTTTAACCTCAACTAGCCAGGATCTGTTGCTCTGATGTGTCTGCATGTGTTTTGTGACGCTGACGTGTTTTCTGCTGTTTTCTCAGTGAACTCAAGAAGAGATACAACATCACAGCCCTACCAAAGCTGGTCATCGTGAAGGAGAACGGTCCAGGTGATCACAGACAAAGGCCGAAAGCAGATCAGGGATCAGGGTCTGGCGTGCTTCCGGAGCTGGATCGAGGTGGCCGAGATCTTCCAGAACTTTAAAGCCTAGGAATCACGCGGAGGTGCTTCCCCGAATCTGAAACATTCACCTGCAGAAAAGAGCCAGGACTTTTACATCCAACTGTGTACAAGAGATTCTTTTCAGGTCAACAATCCACACGACTAGTTAAGTTCAATTCGTGCTACTTAACCAAAGTTGGTAACACTTTACAATAAGGTTTCATTAATAGTTATTAGTTAACATGAACAATACTTCTAAAGCACTACTTACTAACCCATTACTAAAATCAAAAGTTATTAATATTATTTAATGGATCTGAGCTAACATGAACTAACTAAATTTTTTATTATCTAATTAACTTAACTAGATTGCTCACTGTTAATTAATGTTAGGCAATGCATTATTTAATGGAATCTTATTGTAAAGTGAAGAATGACTTATATTATTATTATGAAATAGTTTGACTCATAGTGTATTTCAAATACTTTTGCTATACTTATTTTTTTATACAGCTGCTTTTATAAGAATCTATTTTGGTTAATAAATAAATGCTGTGAATCTATGCATCTTCTCTGATGTTTGTTACTGGAGGAAAAGCAGATGTTTACTGGTTCTATTGTTATGGATCATCTACCTATCCCTCGGTGTCTCATTAAAACACACAGATGGTCCTCCGAGAGTGTTTTTCCACAGCTCTCCGGTCCCCGTCCGTATCTGTTTTGCTTTCAGTTGCAAAACACGCACTAAAGCCATTACTTCAGTTTGTCAACACCAACGTGACTAATGGAGGAATACTGAGAAATAAGCTGTGGGATTATGATTGCTCCATATACCTGACTAAGCATGAATTAAGATGAGACTAATCTGCTATTTCAGGGAATTAATAGTGAATGATAATCAACTACAATTCCTGTGTTTAATTAATGTGATGAGACCATGCAATACACACTTGCATTTCTTTAAGCATCTGTTTTATGTTATTATAATTTTTAAGTAATTGTTATTTTTTTATTTAATTATTTCCACTGTTGTGTCATGCCACTTCTCTACAACGTTTTCTGTAGTCACATGTTTTTTGTATGCATACATGTTATTACATATTAATAAATACATTGAATATTAAATCATGAGTCATGACCTCTGGACGGGTTTGACAATGGACGGTCAATGACACACACATTCATTTATGGGCGAACGCCATGATAGTTTGACCTGAAACCTTCCTAAGTGAAACTATATCTGTTGCTATACAAACAACTTCATCAATATATGAAAGGTTTGGAAAGGTCATTAAAACAGTTATATATAATATTTAAAATAATTTAATATTGATCAATTATTTATCTTATTTACCAAAGGTATTGGTATAGTAGTTTCTATTGTTTTTGTAATGCATTTGTTTAGTTTCTTTTATAGTACAAATGTGTATCTCTTGTTATTTTGAGTTTATGGGTTTGCAGGAGAAACAAATGACAAGTGAGACCTTTCTTACCATTAATTTCTATAAAATATTATATATTGCACTAATCAGGTCATGGAAATCTGTATCTGAAAAATTAATAAAAAAATATTGACATTTCCATAGCACATATATATAATATAGATAGTCTAAAATGTGTTCTGTATTTCTCTGAATAATTGTTTTTAAAAAGTCCTTATCCAAAAGGTTTTGGGAATCCCCTTACTTATATAATTAATTAGTATTTGACATGAACATTTTTTTTATTAAATACCGGTATATATAAAAAAAAATTATATATAGACAGAGAGAGTCATTAAAGTATTTATAAAATATTTGATCACAGTTAATACTTTATATATATAAGTGCTACCAAACCGATTAATCGCGATTATCACATAACATAAAAGTTTGTAAATGTGTGTGGTGTATATATATATATGTATGTACGTGTGTATGTATGTGTATATATGTACATACATACACACACGCATATATAACCTTTGTTAGATGCGATTAATCGCGATTAATTGATTTGACAGCACACACGCACACAGGGGCGTCACTAGGCCCTTTTTAGGGGGGCTTCAGCCCCCCTATAATTCTGGCTAGCCCCCCTAAAAAATATGTGATTATTGTAGGCTACACAAATTCGTGTTCGCTTCAGGTCTTGTTATAATCAGATTCAGCGCATTCTTCATCTTCAATCCGCAGCGGCGCCGAGCAGAGCGCACGTCAGAAACAGAGGACAGGGTGTGTGTGTGTGTGTTCATCTGAGCCTCATTGGTCTGTCACTGCTCGTCAATGTCAGAATATTTTTAGATGACCAATCAAATCAAAAGTAGGCGGGCTTTATGTTCACAGACGCTGCAGAGCGCGAAATTTAGCAGAGCGACTCGACGCTTCAGTGTACGGTCAAGTGCCAGATAAGATGTAAGTAGCTAAACGTAACATTTCATATTTGACAGTTTTTTTAGGTCATAAATGCTAAACGGGCAAACTAATAAAGTGAAACTGCTGTGAAACTTCCCTAACTGAAAATAGGCCTATATGTAACGTGACTCATGTAATGTAGCCTAATATTTTCTGTCGTTGTGAGGGGACAAGAAACATTAAACAAAGCCGTTTTCATCATGTTAGGCGCACATGATTAATAATGAATGCGTATTGCGTACATATTGAGAATATAATAAAATAAAAAAATTGTAGCCTTTAGTAAATTAAAAAAGCTCAGCTTTAGGAGGGTAAGAGAAAGGGCAAGATGAGGAGATTGAGAAAAAAAGAAAGGATGATGGAGATGAAGAGAGAGCAGGTATTGACAAATAATCTACTGTCCACTAACATGGTTTTATAGCTATTTCTTATCCATTTTTTTGGTCACTTGATATGCACATATCAGTGAAATAAAAAATGTGAACCCCCCTACCAACCTCAAATTTAGGACCTCTTTGATTATAAAAGCCCTGTATTAGGCATAAGATCAATAATGAATGTGTAGCCTACATATTGTGAATGAATTTAATAAACTCAGTTACCTAGCTTTCCTAGTAGATTTCAGTAAATGAACGCGTCTGAGACAATGATTCATAGGCAAAATCAACCTATCAGTACTATGTTTACTTTCTTCACTGACAAACAAAAATGAAAAGCCTATATCAGTCAAAGCTCAACTTTAGGAGGGGAAGGGCAAGATAAAAACAAAGAGAAAAAGAGTGTGATGCTACTGGAGAGAAAAATAATCAGTTGCCAGTGCCCCACTGACATGGTTTTAAAGCTGTTGTTATCAATTTTTTTGGCCTTCAAAACATCTTAAAATGCACATATGTAGATCAGAAAAATCAAAATTTTCTCGGGGAAGCCCCGAACCCCCCCTAACTAACCTGCTTCTCATTAAGGACCACAATGATTATAAAACCTTGCCATTGCATGGTAATGAAACTGGTTAATAGTGAGCTTTTAAATAATAAAAAAAGCATTTTAAAACATTTTTTATCATACCCTCATTGGGGGGCTTAGCCCCCCTAAAAATGAAAATCCTAAAAACGCCCGGACGCACACATATATATATAATATATAATGTAATATTGTACCACAGATTTTGCCTACTGGCCTAGGCCTAAATAAGAAAATTTCTCAGTTTCATGTGCAATCATGGGACGGGTTTGGAGAGAGTTAGATCATTTCATTTGAACGAAACAGTACTATATGAGACCATAAGAGGAGTCATTGTCATGTTTTATGACTGAAACTGGCCTCAATGTGAGAGACACACACCCTGATCATAAAAACTGAGCTGATAAGAGGGTCTAAAGGACGTGAGCTGAGCTAGTCGGTGCAGAACGAACAACTGCTGGCGGTTAACTAGACGAAGTAGAGTCAAATCTGAAAAATATCACGATGAGAAGATCTACACTGTATGTTATGATGGTGGTTCTGGGATTTGGTGGCGCTCTCTGCTTCAACAGTGGGTGAGTTCTGACAGACCTGGGGATTTTGGTCTTTTCTGGAGTTATTATACAGTATGCTTGCTTTACAGGAAGTGTCTACACTGGGGGAAAGGGTGTATGATGTACATTAAAACAAATTTTACTCAGAAATTGCTGTTAAATTCCACAAATAATTAAAGAAATGACAAGTAAGATTGAATTAAACTGGAAATTTCAAAGAGCGATTAAATGTTTTTTTTGTGAAGCGTACTTCGCCTTCAAAACTTTTTACAACTTCAAAAAATAATTTTTACAGTGTATTCTGTATTAAAAGTATTGAATAGTGTTAATAAATTCTAATACAGATGATAATTATAATAGACATCCTGTTGCACCAGTTTGGACACACATTTAGGCTATTTTTTTAAAAAACTATTAAAAACAGAAAAACTATTATAGAACTAGAATTTATTTATTGTATATGCATTTGATCAATTTGCAAATATTATTTATTTCCAAATAGGCCTATGTTTGGGCAAAATAACTATAACCACAACTTATAAACACACTTATCAAAGCCATACATTTTACGGTCCCCATATTTGAATGTGCGTCTAATTAGATAATAAAAGGAAAGTGTAAACAGGTTTAGGCTTTTAAATTCACTCACAATATGGACACATGCGTATGCCTAATATATTGAAAACAGCTCTGGTTGAGTTGTTTGCATCCTCGTTTTTTTAATATTTAAATGATCATTAAAAAAAAAATCACGCATTTAAGCAAGGCCTCTAGATCAAAAAAGTGTGTTAAAATGTTCAGGTGTGTCGGTTCAGGTACACCTTGATGAAGTATTAATGAATGATTTCTGTTTTTTTCAGGCCCACGGTGCACAGACGCCAGAGATGAAGGAAAAGGAAAGGAAAAGTTAATGAGATATTCCTATGATTCCAAGTTACAGTTCTGTGTGCCTTTCTTCTTCAAAGGAGAAGGCGGGAACAGCAACCGCTTCGACAGCGATAAAGACTGCATGAAAGCATGTTCTCCAAAAGGCGACCAGATCTACCGAGTGACGGTAAAACTATCACCAAGTAAATACCGTATTTGTTGATTTTACATGAGTGAAAAACAATGTTTTAATCTTCTTTCCCTCATGTTTGTCAGAAATGGCCTGTTCTCTGCCAAAAGACGAAGGCACCTGTTTCGCCATCATCCCAAAGCATTATTATGACAATGAAGAGAAGGACTGCCGTGTGTTCTTGTATAGAGGCTGCCAAGGAAACGCAAACCGATTTGATTCCCGAGAGGATTGCCAGAAGATGTGTCTCGGTTAGTTCAAGTCTCTTTTCACCGTTTTTTAAACAGTATATGTTGGTGAAATTACACTGAATTGAAGAGATTTCATCTCAGCTCAGATGAGTTGGATATGGAGGAGTTTAGGAGGTTACGGATAGATATGTTATAGAGATTAGGAGGAAAGTGCAGCTTTACCGAGCTGTGAAATAAACTAAACGCTCGTCTTCCTGTTTCAGACCCAGTGGAAATTACCTCAATATTGATTGAATAATACTGCGTGTTTCAAGGCACTTCAGTGGGCCTTTAAATGTTAACGTTAACCTTACCCAAGTTATAGGGAATGTTGTCAAGGTTCTCTTAAAATTATAAACAAACATTATTCCAGTAACGTTAATAAAATATTTCTACAAAGTTATCTGGTCTTTAATAATGTTCTCAAAACGTTAGCATAAAAACATTGTTTATGTAAGGGATAATGTAGAGCGAGGCGGTTGTTATAGCGAATACAACCCCGACTGGCTGATCAGGACCCCGACGCGAATAACAACCGCCTCGCTATATATTATCCTGCTTATTACATGGCTACCTACCAAATGAATCAATAATTTGACACAAAATATTGATTTAAAAAGGAGTTTATTGATTTAAAAACGATTGTATTGCTTCCGCTAAAGAACACTGTGTCCATGGCAACGCTATGTTTTTTATGGCAATGTTATCCTTAGCAGCGTTTTTTTTTATGTTACTACTTTTTTCATAATGTTCAAAGTACATTCAAAAGTATCCAATAATGTTTGCAAAATGATAAAATGCAATTTTCCTTTATGTTCGCATAACCATGAAAAAACTGTGAAATGTCATTTATTTCTGTCAAAGCTGAATTTTCAGCATCATTACTCCAGTCTTCAGTGTCACATGATCCTTCAGAAATCACTCTAATATGATAATTTGCTGCTCAAGAAACATTTATGATTATTATCAACGTTGAAAACAGTTATTTTAAAGTGTAACAATATTTCACAATGTTTTTGTTATTGTTTTTTTAATCAAATAAATGCAGCCTTGGTGAGCTTAAAACATAAAAAAATCTTACCGATCCCAAACTGTTTGAACAGCAGTGTATATAGTGTAAATATAGAAGATAAGACACTGTTCTGTAAGTTCCCTTTGTGACACAAGTTCTTTCACATCAACTGATGCAAGTCACTGAAATAAAGAGCCACAGAAAAAAAGAGGATGTCATAAACATCACTGCTATACAATTAACTGAAGTAAATTAGGCAGTCTAAATGTGAAAATAGTGATCAGATTTCAGCAAGGACGCAATTTTACTAAATAAATGCTGTTCTTTTGGACTTTCTATTCATCAAAGAATCCAGAAAAAAATTATCACAGTTTCCACACAAAAATATGACATTGATAATATTTCAGAAATGTTTCTTGAGTGGCAAATCATCATATCAGAATGATTCCTGAAGGATCATGTGACACTGAAGACTGGAGTAATGATGCTGAAAATTCAACTTTGATCAGTGGAATAAATTACATTGTACAATATATTCACATAGAAAACAGCTCTTTTTAAATTGTAATAATATTTTTAAAAATATTTACTGTATTTGGGGGTCACATAAATGCAGCTTTGGTGAACATAAGAGTCTTCTTTGAAAAAAAAAGAAAGAAAAAAAATGGGACTATTCGGTGTTCAGAGGTTCAGTGTATGTTGTTCTGTTGTCCAGCAGAGGTCAGTCCGACTCTGTTCTGACTATCCCGATCTCACTGACTGTGTGAATGTGTTTTTCAGCGAGATCCGGACGGCTGTTGGGAGCTGCAGATCTGACAAACCCTGATGAGAAGGGTGTTAGTGCAGGTACAGCCACGTTTCGTTATTAATATGTTTAAATTGCAATGAACTTTCATTGAAATGTCCATAAACACGTTTGCATTGTGTATATTTCTCTCTCAGGGCTGATCGTGGGTGTTTTGGGTGGGATTGTGTTTGTTGGTGCTCTTATTTCTGCTATTGTGATGTTTGTGCTCCATAAGTAAGTATGAAGTGATGGAGTCGTTAACAGCAATAAGTCATTTAAAGTCATTTTACCATGATTGAGAGTGTCTCTGAAATGTTTCTTTTCGTTCATAGGAAAAGCAAGAAAGAAGAAAGGAAGCCAGTGCCGACATCTGATATTGAAATGAAATAGATCTTTGTTCACAACATGTACAGGAGAAACTGGAAAATTTTGAATATGGTGCAGAAGTTCATTTATTTCAGTAATTCAAGCCTTTATTTATTATAATTTTGATGATTATGACTTACAGCTTATGAAAACCTTTTCACAATATTCTCATTTCATAAGCTGTAGGCCATAATCATCAAAATTATAACAAATAAAGGCTTGAAATATCTCACTTTGCATGTAATGAGTCTATATAATATATTAGTTTCACCTTTTAAGTTGAATTACTGAAATAAATGAACTTTTGCACCATATTCTGCTTTTTTTTAGTTTCACCTGTATCTGTAAATATGTTGTTAGTGCTTTTATACCCTTTATACTAGTCATGTTTGAGAATTAACAGAACAATTGGGTCCATGATAACTTTTTTTTTTGACTAGAAGAGTTCGGCAGTTACATATAAAAGCAAACCACCAGTTTTGTTTCATATGACAGCACATATCTGATGTTTGAGTTTCACATATGTACCTGATCAAATGTACTGTATAAGATGATATATGATGGCATTTCTGTGTTCTATATTGTTTTTTAATGAGAAATTGATTTAATACAATAAATCAAGACCAAAAAAATTTACTGTATTTTTTGCCTTAATTTATTTTAGTTTAAAACATTATTGTGCAAATACAGAAGCGTCTAACCAGACGTGCAAAGCTAGAAAATAGCTTTAGTATTTATATATATATATGTTTTATATAATTTATTTTAAAGTGGTGCATGTTTAAAGATGCAGATGGTAAATCAGTGCAAATATACAGTATATATAAGAAAATACACAGTAACAATATATAAAAAGTTAAGTGATTGCATTAATTCAAGTGAAATTTAGGCCTGTTCATTTATTTTTGTCTCACGTGACATCATTCAGAGAGAAACTGTCTAATTGTTTCCAGTGAGGTGTCAATGATACATTATCCAATCCATGATGACCTGTTTCTGTAAAACACACTGCTGACAGATAAAATACAGATAGATAAGTTATTAGAATCATGAACCATATTGCATAACTGAGATGAGAGTATGTATGACCCATAATATCCACCAGATAATGACGTGGATCAAATAGCAAAGTTAGAAATCTCCCACTGAATAAATCATTGATCCCCATTAATCTGAATATCCACCTGATTATTAACCAAAACTTTGTTATTTTAGTATTAGCTACGTTTATAGCATTTGTTAATATTGAATTCATTTCTTTTTAGTTTAAGTTTTTGTTAATATCTGCTTTTGTCATTTTTATTAGTAGTCTCGTTTTATTAGTATTTACACAATAAAAATAACAATTGACCACTGTTCTGTACAAAACCATGCTAAAAATGACCTATACATTCTTCAAAATATCTTCTTTTGTGTTCAGCAGAACAGAAAAATGTATACAGGGTTGGAAATACTTGAGGACATGGAAGCTTGTTTCCGCCACAGAATATAAAAATTCGGACTTTTTTTCTCAGAATTGCACAATATAAAGTTGCAATTGCAAATTATAAAGTCAGAATTGCACGATATAAAGTTGCAATTGCAAATTGTAAAGTCAGAATTGCAGGATATAAAGTAGCAATTATGACTTTTTCTCACAATTGCGACTTTATATCACGCAATTCTGGAAAAAGAAATTGGAATTGCCAGAAAAAAGTCAGAATTGCGAGTTTATATCTTTATTTTGCGCAATTGCGACTTTATATCACGCAATTAAAAAAAAATCTGAATTGCAAGGTAAAAAGTCAGAATTGCAAGATATGAACTCGCAATTCTTCCCTTTTTTTTGCAATTCCGACTTTTTTCTCTCGCAACTCTGACTTCTTTTCTCATAATTAGGGGTAGGCCTAGGGGTAGGCTTGGTCGCGTGATATAAAGTCTCAGCGAGTTATAAACTCCAATTCTGAGGTAAAAAAAGACTGACTTCATAACTCACAATTGTTACTTTTATCACGCGATTGCGAGAAAAAAAAAGTCCGAGTTGTGAGATAAAAAAATCACAATTAATCAATTATTTTTTTACTCCATGGCGGAAACAAGCTTCCATATGAGGGTGAGTAATGAATGATGACAGAATTTTCATTTTTGGGAAACACCATATAATTTTGCAAACATTATGGGATAGTTTTGAAAGTTATTTGAAAATGTGTGTTGATAGAAAGAAACGATATGAGAAGAAGGATTGAATAAATGATGGTGGGCTTTTAGGGGTGAACCCTTTTCATATTTCTGGGTTTTTTCTCAGAATCGGATGTCATCATAGTTGGGTAAAAGAACTATGAACGAGACACTACATAAAAAAACTTACATTTCACAACTTTCAAAAAGATTGGAAAATTTTTTTTTTTAAGAATTTGATGGAAAGGTAATAAAATACAAAGTGTAGTGCTATAAATATACATCATTAAAAAAATTGCAGCCAGGATTTACGATGCTGAAAATGACGACCGTTAAAACGCGTCATTACAGTCTGTGAAGAGCCATGATATTGTGTGGAAACAAAGGGTTAATAATAGGCAGAGAGAGAGAGAGAGAGGAGAGAGAGAGAGAGAGAGAGAGAGAGAGAGAGAGAGAGAGAGAGAGAGAGAGAGAGAGAGAGAGAGAGAGAGAGAGAGACTTAAGTAGCGTTGAGAGAGAGAGAGAGAGAGAGAGAGAGAGAGAGAGAGAGAGAGAGAGAGAGAGACGCGTGCGCACAACCACACACACACACACACACACAGAATCAACAGCCACTGCTGAAGTGAGTGAGCGACCGACCGTGGATATAAGCACGAGCTGTTCTTTAGTCATGCGAGACGGTAAAATTTGACAGTGAGAAGTTGACGACTTTTAGAGACGAAAGATGGAGGCAAACCTGCCTGAAGATCTGGCGAATCTGTCAGAGCTGGACGAGAAAAGTTTGCTGGAGGTTTTGACTGGACGTTTACACAGAACCTAATCTATGTGAGTAAAATACCCAACTTAAGACGGGTAAAACCACCACAAATCAGTGTAAAGTGTGAGGTTAACCAGCCGTGTTCAAGGTTTATTATCTAGAGATTATAAAACAATGAGCTCTTGTTCTCTGGGACAGTTGTTGTTCACACACTGTATGTAAATGCTGCTGCCTGAACCTCTTTTATGATCATTAACGTTAGCTAACTGATTAACTGTAATATGTATTTTTATGTATTTACAGACCTATATAGGAGACATCTTGGTGGCTATTAACCCATTTAAATATCTTTCAATCTATGAAAAACAGGTAAGAATGGGTTTCTTTGGCTTATATAGATGAAAACACTGTAGAAAACATGTTTAAATGAATAATTGAACTGATATTTGACTTAAATACATTTGCAGGTGTCTGAGCGGTATAAGTGCCATGAGAAGAAGTCTTTGCCCCCTCATATATTTGCTGTGGCGGATCGAGCATATCAGTCCATGTTGGGACGACTGGCCACAGGACCCAAGAACCAGTGTATCGTGATCAGGTTTGTGTTGCAATCAACGTAGGCCTAATTCACCAAAACCAATGCTTTCTCCAGGAAAGGTTTCAGTAATTCTCTATGGTTGTATGGTGACGCGTGTCAGTACAGTATGAAATTCCTTGCCCAGTCATGTTTGTTTTCCCAGACATGCAGAGACAAGAAAATACATTTTTGGCATATCAAATAAGGCTCCTCGTGTCTGTTTCATTTGTAAACACAAGTATTGTACAAACTTGAGTTAGGGTTTATTTTTATCCCAAATTTGAGAAAGTTTTCAGGCACACCCTTCAGCCTGTTCTGACTTGAGTAACTTTAACTCCTATTCAGATTTGAGAGTTAATCAAACTCCATTAGTCAAACAAATCTGTCCTGTATAACCTTTAAACTTCACAACCTTCAGACTTTACCTAATCATCATTCTTGTCGAACTTTCCTTGTCTAGTTTCAGTTTCGTCCCGTATGATACTCACCTTGAAAGTTTCAGATGGATATTAGTTACTTGATTTCTCCATAACTCAATAGTATGGATGATAGCTGTACTCGTTACTGGATCCGGTATCACATTTAAGTTTTTTCCTCCTTCCTCCGAGACTCTGCACGGCTGCTTTACCATTAGAGTAGTCGGCTTAATGTATTTTTCAGAAATGGAGCCTCATGGTTGATTTCTCGGATGCTTTCTGTGCATTGATTGGGAACAGGGCAGTGCTAAAAAAACAAAAAGTTTGTTTCTCACAGTCTCTAAGAAACAGAATTTCTCTGATTACGTAAACCGTAAAACCCTAAATAGCGCCCAATGGTGTCGTCACCCCTAGTAACTAACCATACAGCCGTCCATGAATGAGACCAGTACCAGTGGACGGAGGCTGATAGTCTCCCAGACGACAGGGAAGAATGCCTCTTATGCACACAATGACAAGGCAAGACATAAAAAAACAGCCGTAGAAGAATGCTTGTTTCATTAGTTATTAATAACGCTGCTATATTTGGAAAGCAGAGAGATGTTTGATGTCCTAATGTTATTGTAGCTCCCCAGATTGTGATTATTTGGATGTAAATTGACGAATATATTGATACTACTTCCAGGTTTTAGTTTGTGGGTGAATCTCCTACAAACTGTCAAGAACATTTCTGGATCGTATTGTAAAAGATTTGAAGAAAGTGTGTGTGTGTGTGTGTGTGTGTCTGTGTCTGTGTCTGTGTCTGTGTCTGTATGTGTATGCTTACTTGTGTATTTATTTATTTATATTTATGTGTGTGTGTGTGTGTGTGTGTCTCTGTCTGTGTGTGTATGTGTATGCTTGCTTGTGTATTTATTTATTTATATTTATGTGTGTGTGTGTGTGTGTGTGTATGCTTGCTTGTGTATTTATTTATTTATATTTATGTGTGTGTGTGTCTTTGTGTGTGTCTGTGTATGTGTATGCTTGCTTGTGTATTTATTTATTTATATTTATGTGTGTGTGTGTCTGTGTGTGTGTGTGTATGTGTATGCTTGCTTGTGTATTTATTTATATTTATGTGTGTCTGTGTGTGTCTGTGTGTGTCTGTCTGTGTGTGTCTGTCTGTGTGTGTGTCTGTGTGTGTGTGTGTGTGTCTGTGTCTGTGTGTGTGTATGCTTGCTTGTGTATTTATTTATTTATATTTATGTGTGTGTGTATATATATATATATATATATATATATATATACACACACTTATATATTTATAAAATTAACAATATAAATAATTACAATTCTAATGTTTTATATATATATAATATAAATACTTTGTGCTGTGCTGTCTTGTATACACGCACACACACACACACACACACACACACACACACACACACACACACACACACACACACACACACACACACACACACATATATGTATATATATATATATAAATAAACAATATAAATAGAATAAATTACATTTTTATTCTAATGTGTATATCAATAAATGTATTTATGTCTTGGTTTTTGTTACGAAATTTAATTTACGCTACTGTATTTTTTTTTCTTGAGAATTGTAAGCAAACCAAAACATCAGTATTGAGAATTTGAAATTCTTAAATAACATCATTCAATAAAGTCAAAATCTATGTTTTGTTTGCTCTTGTATCTAGATGCCCTTGAGTTACCCCTTTTGTAAGACCAATGGCCTTTGTAACACTCTTATACTAACAGTTTAACACGTTGTATCTGTTTGTCCCGCAGTGGTGAGAGCGGCGCGGGTAAAACCGAGAGCACCAAACTGCTGCTGAGACACATCATGGAGCTGTGCAAGGCCAACTCTCAGCTAGAGCAGCAGATCCTGCAGGTGAGTCCTGTCAGGTGCATCTGCCAGCGTTCATTTGAATAAAGCCGCCAGGTTTGCACAGAGACGTGATGCGTGTTGAGATTTCCCGCTGCGTTCAGGTGGTCGGGTGTTAGATTTACAGACAGGAAGTTGAAACTGCGCCCCACCCTTGTCGCCACTGCTTGGTGTGTATGTGTTTTAAAGACACATGTGGTTTCTGACATATTCAAATGGTGGGTACATGGGGTGTGTTTAATTTGGTTGTTTATAATGTATTTTTGGGAATGGCTTAAAGAGTCCATGAAATCAGAGATTTGTGGCTTTCAGTTCATGTGCCTGCTAGTGTGCTCCTAGAAATTGACAATTATGATTTAGCTGGTGGTTGACCATTATTTGGTCAACCACCAAAAAGCATTTTTCAATTTATATTTAAATTATGTTGATAATAAATATTTATAAACACGGTTCAATTTAAATTATACAAATGCGTATTTGCTGAATGCTGACGAGATGAGAACGTATTATAGCCTTTGCTTTTCTATCACCAATAATCGAAAAGCAAACGCTATAAAAGTTTTACTGTTTATACTGTTGACTTTCTTTGTTTAACATCTCTGTCTAATAATTGTTAAACAGCAGCCAGAAAACGTAAGTTATACGGAGAATGGATGCTCAGAAGTTTTCAAAATAAAAGTCCCACACACCTGTCAAATTAAAAGCTTCTGACACATCAGCCAAGCAAAAAAATCGGCCTTGATGCTTGGGCTGTTTTATCAGATCAAATGCCCCCTTATAGTAGCCTGGAAATCCAGACCTAAATCTGAAAGATTAATGGTCTGGCGTCGACTGATGAAAAGCGGGGCTCGAGGGGCGGCACCAAGCATGCATTTGAAAATCTCACTGCACGCAATTGGATAACACTACTACCAATCACAACAATACACAGTCTAAGCCGCATACGCTTAGCTACCAGCGGAGCTAACTGGTAGAGATTAGACTCTTGCCGTCGGCCGGCAAAACAACAAAAACGTCCGTCTTGCAAAGGAACGATTCGAGCGCCGTCTTCTATTCCTCTTTTAGAGAAAAAGCCAAGTCTAACTCGTTCATTGTAGCGCCCAAAGCCGTTTCAAACAACTGGTGTTCTTCCATAGCCATCTTGCAATGTTTTCTAATGACAGATAACCCGATGTGATTGGTGCAGTTCAGATACAAGGGCATATTTAATGAGCATCATTACTCGACACACGACACCAGAGTAACTCGCTGAGCAAATTCAACTTGTGCTCTCGCGAGAACTCTGGATTTCCAGGGTACCCTTATAGATTATCATGTGATTACTTTGTTTGTTATTATATTGGCTTTTTATTTTTATAGTTTGGTTAGTTTTTACTGCCTGCACTGTTATGTGTATCTTTTAATTTCATATTTTTATGTAAAGGCGCTATATAAAATAAAGTTTATTATAGTAGCAAATTAGATTATTTTAGGCTAGCGACTATTATTTTGTATTTTTTTAAAGGAACAAGCTCTTTGATATATCCTTCTCAAATTTTGTACATATAAATACTCAAGCGGTTTCATATGGGTGCGACTGTTATATATATTCTGTCCGTCTGTCTGTAATTTGAGGTTTCGGGTTGGTTTGAGGACCAGATGTTCACGTTTCGGGTTATTTCTGTTTGTTCCTTCATCAAAGTGCAGTTTTTCCTGGTTCGGTTTAGTGTTGTGATACGATATCATCGTTTGCCTTCTGACCCTCCCTTTATATGTCGTACCTGTGATACTATAAAACACATTTCCTTGTTGTCATGCTCACAATTAAATTTAGATCTGCCATTCAACTACAACAATGTACACATTACAAAACATCCAGTTTCCATTGCACATGTCATGCATTTCTGGTTTCAACAGCAGGTTGGCTGATTTGTCGATTACACAATATCTTGATTAGTCGAAACACCAGGTGTAAACTAGGATGACAATATAAGTTTCTTGTGTTGCTTCAGGTCATTGAAATGGAATGAATTTGCTGATGTTATAGTGAGATGCACTTTCAGGAAGTGAAATGTCTAGTTCTTAAAAGGTTACACATATCATGTCCAGTTCTTGACACATCATATGCTTCTTTTTTTTTTTATAGCATCATTTCTGATGAAATGAGAAACTTGCTTAAACGTTGTAAATGTCGATGTGTTTTCGAGTGAGATATGAGAAACTTTCAAGTGTCTTCAGTAATCTCATGATGTTTCTTGAGAAAACTCATGATGGTTGGTTATTTTCACACCCCACTAATAACACATGTTGATATACGGCAGTTCTTAGTCTTTATAGTTACCATAATTGTACTTTTCATGATCTTTGTCTGCAGAACCAGCAGAGAGAGTGAGAAATATGAGTGTGTTTAATATGCAGTCAAATGCAATTTAACACAGTAGATCTACTTTACAAGTTTACATAGATCCACCACTTAAATAAACAAATTAATGTAGTCAGAATGCTTTAGGTTTTGACTATGGCAACCTTAAATTGTCCAGGAACGTTAGTACAATGTTCTTAAAGACGTTCCTTCTACGAATGTTGATTTCTTGTTGAAAACGTTTTATCTCTAGACTGTACCGTTTGCGTTATTTGAACGTTATAAACATTCATTGTGGGAACTATTAAAAGTTTTGGCACTCAGAACAAACAATTTTGTACCATCATTGTGAATATGCTCATGCTAATAATACTAAAACATAACGGATGCTCTGATAACATTTAAGTTTGAGCGTTTAAGTGTTTCCTAAACACTTCATCCGACTGTCATTGGTCAGACAGACAGATAGGTAGGTAGTTAAGCCAATACTTTGACATGTTTGAGCACTCAAACAGACTGCCAAAGTGTTCACAAAGGTTCCCAAACCTTAACATTTCCCCTTGTCTCACAGTACTCTCAGTAAAACAGGATGTCCGGGGGAGTTCAGAGAGACATCTGAGAAGTTTAGGAAGTGACCTTGACTCTCTAGAGAATTGCATCAGCCAAAACGGTTCATCCGCCAATGTGATTCAGGAAAATCTTGCTGTGATATTACCCGATCAAGATGTGATGCACTTTGACCCCCATTTGCGCATGGCGTTAGCGACCTTTGCTTGATGTGACTTCTCTTTTTAACACATAAGCTTCCTTATAACACATGTCAACATCCTGTCTCTAGAGTTTGTGAGGTGCTTTAAGGCTTAAGACTCTTATCTTGAAGAATATTTTCTGTTTTCATATTGTATGTTTGCATGGAGGCATGAGTGTTTGTGTGCAAACAAACTTTGTTCTCGCCTCCTAAAGTGGAATAACTAGTTTTAGGATCTCCAGAACATAGCACAGATTCAGCAGTCCAAATTACCAGTTTTCTTTTGCTTTTGGTTCATGGCCAAAGTTGTCAAAATTGTCCCAGAGGAAAGTCTTATTGCTCTTTGATAGTTATATTATGAATAAAATTGTTCTCAGATAAAATTAATCCTAATTAAAAACAAAAACAAATGAGTCAATAGTTGAAATACAGTATATAAAATATAAAATAAAAAGATAATTTTCTCTTGGAAGAATTTGATGAGAAATGTTTGATTTCCAAATGTTGGCAGACTGAACACCGTTTAAACGGTTAGTTTACCCAAAAATGCCTAAGCAACTACCACTTTCAAGGCCCAGAAAGGTAGTAAAGACATCGTTAAACATCATGTGACTCCAGTGGTTTAACCTCAATTTTATGAAGTGACGCAAGTGTTTTGTTTGTGCAGAAAAACATATCTTACCACATTATTTTCAAAATATTAATCTCGTCTACTCTCATGTCAACACTACACGCATGCGTCGTAGTGCTCTCGTGAACGTGCGTTGGAGATTCATATTTTGTAAATAAAAGGGGCAATTCATTTATTTTGCATCGCTTCATATAATTGAGGTTAAACCACTGGAGTCACATGGATTACTTTAATGATGTCTTTACTACCTTTCTGGGCCTTGGAAGTGGTAGTTGCTTAGGCTGTCAATGGAGGGATAGAAAGCTCTCAAAATTTCATCAAAAAGATCTTCATTTGTGTTCTGAAGATGAACGAAAGTCTTATGGGTTTGGATCGTATCGTAGATTTTC
Organism: Phoxinus dragarum; assembly: GCA_033366665.1. Taxonomy (NCBI): domain Eukaryota; kingdom Metazoa; phylum Chordata; class Actinopteri; order Cypriniformes; family Leuciscidae; genus Phoxinus; species Phoxinus dragarum. Next base: position 4,443 of record JARPMJ010008690.1, on the reverse strand, counting down.
CCTACGCACCTGACTTAAGTTTACCTGGGGCGTCTCCAGTCGACACCCAAGCGTCTACAGCAGGACAGTGGCTCTCCAGGACCAACGTTCCCCACCCCTGGTCTACAGTCAGCACTTAATAATATTTATATTCTAGCACTGCGTCCACAGTCGACAACTGGCTTCGAGTCGGACGACGTCTCGAGCACTATCACTTGTGAATTGTAAGATCTCTAGTATCTAGTCTAGTGCTGCTCAGCAAAGATCAAACAGACTTTTTCCAGTATTTGCGCTTGAATATATGCTTTAGGCCCTGTTTACACGAGAACGCTCGCGGTGAAAACGTAAAAATATTTTATCGGATGTGCCTTTCGTTTACACGGCGACGGCGTTTTTGGGGCTTAAAAACACAAAAAAGTGAAACCACCCTCCAGAGTGGAAATTTAAAAACGCTCCACCATCGCGTTCCCGTCTAAAGGGTAAAAACGCAAAAGTCTGCTAGACAGTGAAGGCATCGTGTACGTCACAGGCATGCGGCAGTACAGGAAAATAACAAAACATTATCAAACTAAAATATAGCATTAATTTCATTGACAAAAAATAAATAAATCTGAGCTACACTCGAATACTTGAGAGCACAGAGGGTTAAAAGCAGCAGCTTTACCGTATTAAACCTGAAAAACTGTGTCAGCGTCTCTTTCACTGTCAGTGCTTCACATTGCCACCTAGCCGCCTGGAGTGCACACTACATCCAATTTCACACACTTTTGGGTCACCATATGCACGCAGATTTCCCCCCCATAACGCTCGTCTAAACGCAGAATAAAAAGTGATAACGCAACGCCACTTTTTATTATTTTTAATAAATGAGGCCCAATGTTCCTCAACAGTATTTACACGCTCTTACATTTTTGGTATGAAAACTATGAAAAAAAACGAATGAAAGCATGAGAATTTATGTTGTGACCAAAACTGTTTCGATTCTGCCTAACATGAGTGTGTCTGGTTGTGTTGAAATAGGTGAATCCACTTCTCGAGGCCTTCGGAAATGCTCAGACGGTCATGAATGACAACAGCAGTCGCTTCGGGAAGTATATCCAGCTTCGCTTCCAGAACTCTTCAGGTTTGTAAAAAGATAACACTCTTCTCTCTGACCGTAATGGATCATATAACTTGCCAGCTTCCACTGGGTGTGTTTCTGTACCAATAAATCAATTCGATATTCTTTGATTGAACATTAACTTGAATGTTTTTTGTAGTCAAAGGGGCCAAAATCAACGAGTACCTCCTGGAGAAATCCCGTGTGGTTCACCAGGATGAGGGTGAGCAGAACTTCCACATCTTCTACTTTATGTTGGCCGGCATTTCCACTGAGGATAAAGAGATATATGGCCTCCTGGATCCTACGCACTACCGGTGAGTCATCAGTGATGTCATGCATTCGTAAAAACCGGATCAGCAACATTGTTTACGATGCGTGTCATAGATTAGCATTTTAACAATGGTGCAGTTTATTGGAGGTGTGTCACACGTCGTCTCCTACTGAACTATTTGTCACGAACGGCATGTTCCTAGTACAGGGTTCATTGTGGAAAAGGTTGATACAAAATATTGTCAGATGATACTAGGATCTGGTTGGAGGAGCCACATTTGAAGCCACTCAAGGTTGTGCGTTAGAGTGGAAAGGATTAAAATATAAATGTTAAATGACTGTTTTAAAGCTACATTAGCTTATAAATTGTATTAAATGTAACTTTCCGTTTGTGTTGGGGGTCAAATATACCCCTATTTGTTTCCATGCAAAACTATTTAAAAAAAGAGTCATGTTTTTAAACATAACTTCTATTGTAGCTTGTCAGAGACTAAAAATATATAAAATATGAGAAATTATGAACTCGTATTGTGTTAAAATAATACTTCATACCTTTGTGTTCAAGGTCCCATTTGACCCAAATGTTTAAAATTATCTGCACTGACACAAAATAAAAACGTTTTTTTTGTTTTGTTATGACTATTTGACTATTTTCACCCTTGTGTGCAACTGAATACAAGCTTTTTGTATTAAAATATCCTACTAGCACACTGTTATATAGTTTTGTTGACTTGTGTACTTGCATTATCCCAAATGTTTCCAACAATGTTTAAATCCAGAGAGATCAGCTATTTTAACCATTGTACCCGGTCCGTGTCATTTGTGTCTCATGTCAATGACATTAAATCCGCATCACCCCGATTTTCGGTTTTACCTCTGTAGAAAGAAACCATGGTAAGACCAAAGACGCTTCAATATATTATGTTTATTAGACCGGTGAGCAACTGTTCGGATACCTTTATCGACAGAAAAATAATCATTGTTATATAGCTCAACAAGTTTAGTCTTGGTGTTATTCAAGAAAACAAGAGTAACATGTTTGTACCCAAAAAGTAAATCAAATATCACTATTTTGTCAAGTGGCTAACATAGTATAATCAGAAAGAGCTTTATTTGTAGTAACAGTAATACAGGATTTTCTCCATCATACAATATACTTTTAAATGAATTGCATGCCGTTTAGCAGCACAAGTCATCCAGGTTTTATTAATATTATATTCTAATTAGGGATGCAAATTATCGATTAATTCATTAATCATTAATTGATTGACCTTATCGATCGATTAACGATTAACTGATAAGCGGCTATTTTCCTGAGAATGTACATTTCTCACGGTATCAACAGTGTCTTTAACATAAAAAGCGAAATATTGCTTATATACTGAACAAAAATGCATGTTATATTGCTCAAATGATGTTTTATTGTAACAGTTGGGATACGGTACAGAATGGCATTTATTTAGTTTAACAAAATAAATTATGCACAGAAAATTAAAATACATAAATAATTGTGCACTGGCTCATCTGTTGCAAACATTAAGCAACATAAAATAAATGTTAAATAACATTTTGGCCTACCCTATATGGTAACTTGAAAAACTTGAAACATTAGCAGCACTTATTGATGCTTGGTCTGAGAAAGGTAACAGTAAGATTACTAGACCTGGAAACTTCAAAATATAGAACTGAAGGGATGTAAATTTTCACAAATTCCCATGATCGATCGTAATTTAAATTAATGATCAATTATGCGTCTGCTGCAGTGCATATGGCCAACAGCATGACAAGGTTTGTTAAAAACGCTGTTACTCACCAAATGAATGAGAATGTTTTTTAATCCAAATGAAGGGCTAGTAGGATTGTAAAATGTTTCGATGTGAATGATAATTAAATTAAATTATTTAATAATCAAATATAACGACTAATAATACAACGTGTCACCAACGCCGCCTCAGATGCGTGCTTGCAGTGTGTTACGTTAGACGTGCACTGAAACGTACTGAAAACGGCAATTAAACCCAATGAATTCACAATGATTTAATAAAATAGTGTTCTGATGTTATGTAATATGACAGTCCCAAATTAATCATCGTTATTATTAGTCGTGCATTAATGCTGCTTGAGCGGCGCGCGCTGAATGAATAACCATTGAGCACTTTGCTAGCGCGTTATTTATCTCAAAGAAGCGCAACCTATATGAGATTAGTCAGATATATACAAAATAAACATAATATTACAAATTATATCTGCACAAAATGACGTGAATGCACAAGTGAATTTGAGTTAACTTTACGTGCCATTCAGAATGACTCATGTTGTGGACGCGCTCTTCCTGGAACAACGCGACACGGCAACTAAACCCAAATACTTCACAATGTTTTATTACACTATTGTTCTCTTTATAATGTTATGTAATATGACAGTCCCAATAGTCATTATTAGTCGTGCATTGCCGTTTGAGCTGCGTGCGCTAAAGATCACGCTTCAACAATTCTTAACCAAATGCATCCAATATAGGCTATGAGATAAATCAGATATAGATACACATAATACACATAATAAACGTACACATAATAAACTATTACAACTTACATTTGCACAAAACAAAAGGCTGCGAATGCACACGCAAACTTATAGTCATGATGAAGGTGTAAAACAGTCCCAAACATAACTCCGGCGCGCTCGCTTGTGTTTCGCGGTTGAGCAGCACGCACGCGCATGAACCTGCTTAATCGATGATCGATAAGTTTGATCGATTAATGTATTATCGACAATTAATCGATAATCGATTAATCGTTTGCATCCCTAATTCTAATATCAGTCTAGCTTACTGCAGTGTGCAACGTGTCTCATAGCAGCCACCGAGCAAACACAGTGTAACGTTAACTTATAACATAACTTTCAACACAGTCAACTATATTTTTAGTGATTGTTTTGACCAAGTAAAAACGGCTCTGTGTTACCCCACAATTTTAATTTGTGAGATAAAGTGACCTCTATGAGTAGCAATTGACCCTTCGGAGGGAGCTTGATTGACAGGTGATCTGACCAATCATACTTCGCCATCCGCCATTTTGTCCGACAGAGCAGTC
>JARPMJ010008689.1:0-32639 GCA_033366665.1 Phoxinus dragarum | reverse complement strand
GAGAGAGAGAGAGAGAGAGAGAGAGAGAGAAATATATATATTTTTTAGATAATTTATTTTTATTATCTGAAAGACTTAATTGTCAGAAACATTTGAGCTTTTTTTCTACTGCAAAATTATTTACTTACTGCTATCTGCTGCTCAGTGCCTGGGAGATATATCTTATTCCCCATTCATTAATAAGTCCAAATCGAACATATGCTATCCCGTTGACCCCCTTACCATAAGTATATCTGAAAACACCAAAAACTGATGAGTTACATGGCAAAATCTGAAGTCAACAACAACAAACCCCATCAGCATGTGATGGAGTAGTGTAGCCTACATACCTGGCAGAGATGTTGAATGGAAAGGACTTGCCTCATCAAAATAAGGTAATGCTGTGTAGACTCAATCTTAACCTCAAATGTGGGCAAAACTGTGATAAATGAAAGGTTAAAGTGACCGATTAAATGAGAATTCTTAAAATAGATGCACCTGCAATTTCATAATACCTACCGTATTTCTTGACCTCAAACTCCAATGCTGAGATAGATTCAGGGTACTTATAGAATGATGCAGAGATTTTCCATTTGCAGCGCTAGAGGATGAAGAAAATGTACACACAATATATCAATGAGGTTCATTACAAGTCCATAGCTGTCCCATATAACGTAATGTTGCCCATTGTATAATAATATGTATACTGTATATGCAAATGTGATTTTTACAACCAAAGCTTTAAACAATCACTATATACACACTTTATTTAGTGTAAGTGTTGTTTAGTGTTCATGTAGTTAACTTACAGCTCCACTTCCGGTATAGTGATAGTTTTTTCCAAGATTTGGTCAGATATCCAAATATGATTGGAAACAATAAGCCTTTGCAATTCTGTAAAAGAAAGTTTTTCACTTGCTCATTCCGGGTATTTGTGCATATTATTTGCATTTCATCATGGATAATAACAACTTACTGCAATTTGAACGTGAATTTCATCCTTTATGGGGAGCATGTAGTTGTCTAGGGTGAAGATTCTGTATTTTGCTGAAAAACATGGAATAAAGAGAAACTAAACTAATGTGGGCGTTTTTAATACTGGTAAACGAATAATACATATTTAATAAAAGTAAATAAGTAGAAGAAAGGGAAAAAATAAGAAAGTGAATAGTCATACAGTACCTGTTTCCCCTGGATTATAATGGGCTTGTCTGTTTGGATAAAAATGTACCCTCTTTTAGTTGACAAAAAGATGTTGGCTTTTTTGACTTCGTCTCCAAAGACATCACTGCTTTTAGCTGCAAGCTGAACATATGAATCCATTTTTGTACTTCCATACCTCTTAGGATCAACCTACAGTACGGTTTGAAAAGACACTTAAGTTAAGACATCAGAGTTTGCTGTGGAGAAATAGATTTGAACACTTTTTAAAAAATCTCAAGTGTACAGACTTACTTAAGTTTCACCACAGCTTGGTAGTTATTGTCCTTGTTAAGGATTATAAATTTCTGACAGATGTTTTGTAGGAATCTGGTTTTCAAAGTATAGCTGCATGCTGGTTTCTTTAGTTGCTCCATGAAGCTGCACACTCACAGTCTCTTCCACTCCAGGTGAATCTTATTTGGAGCAACAATTAGGCATCTGCGGTATAAATGCATACACATGTACTGTATATAAGCACTGATAGGATAGAACAAAATGCAAGAAGTGGGTAATTATGAGGAAAACAAATTGTTTACATTTGTAAATTAGTCAATAATTCTAGTACTTACGTGGGTCTCTGTGCATCCACTACAAGAAAAACCAAAAATGCAAAAAACAGAGGGCAGATCATCTTGCTGTTTCACCTTGCTCATATGTGATTATTCCATTAGGACAGCGACTAACATCACCTACCAACTAACTGAGAAAAAGACTACAAGGGCTGTTTTACCACCTCCGTCAAATGGGCTTTGACAAAAAAAAAAAAAATGGAAAAATCTTGGCAAAAAAATGCAATGGTCATGTGCTTTACAAGAAATCTTGTTTAAAAGAACATAGCAGGAACAGCAGCTGTCTGGAGCAAAGGCAATGAGAAAAGAAAACACCAGTCTAATTAATACAGTACATTCAAAATGTTATGCCATGTTTTCTGTTTTAATTTTAGTAATGTGATTAATATAATGGGTTTTCCCCCTTAGATATTCCACCAATATGATAGGGTTGGGTACAAAGCTTGCTTCCGTCATGGAAACATGTAAAAGATAATTGCGATTTTATATCTCACAATTCTGACTTTTTTCTCATAATTTAATAATATAAACTCGCCATTGCAAGTTATGTCAGAATTGTGAAACAAACACGCAATTGCAAGAAATAAAGTCAGATTTGCAAGATAAAATCTCGCAATTGCAAAATAATGAAGTAGAATTGCGAGATAGATTTGTTTATAGTTTAGCTCACGCATCGCGGCGGGGGGGTCGTGTTCATCTTCATCACAACCGTTGTTCCCTTTCAAGGGAACTCGAGCTGCGTTTGAGACGCGGTGGGAACACCCTGCGTGATTGAGTCGTGAAGCACGTGTATAATCAGTCCAATGGAAAGACGAGACCAGTGGGTGACGTCACCGACCAGGGAAGCAATAAAGCACACCTGAAAACCGACCGCGTTAGCTTCTGTGCCTTCAGCAAGCGATCTGTGTATTCTGTCCTTGTCATATTTATTGTTGTCTGTTAAGTTGCAATATATGTATATATATATATATATATATATATATATATATATATATATATATATATTATAAGAGAGCAAAAGAGGGCAAAAGAGAGCAAGCAAGTGTTGTGTTGTTCCCTGCCCACGTTATATTACGGGTGGGGACACACACATCAGCTTTGTGTTGCTTGTTTGAGAGTGGAGCATGTCAGTTCTCGAGGTCAATCAACTGTGAGCATTATTACCCACCAGCCATCATAAAAATAGATAAATATTATTAGGCAGCGCTGGTGGGTAAAGTATATACGGACATGGATGAATGTAAGGATGTCAGCACTGACGCTATTCGAGAATTGCATCGCACAACAGATAAACTATACCGGGGAGGGAAGGTTTTGAGAAATTGTTTCTCCTCGGCGTCCTCTGGTGGGCGACTCTCTGAGGAGGGTCGCAGCACTGCCAGTTCGGTTGTTTTCCTGCTGGTGGCCACGGAGTGATATATTATATATATAGTTTTTCTGATGTAAAAATAAAGATAAAATATGTCTGTTCTTCTGGATGCTCCGCTTTAAAAAAACTAAGACATAAACTATTCAGCGGTGATTCAGAGGTTTCTTCCTCACCGATCTAATGTTCCTGAGACTGCTGGGCGGGAGCAGTTTCAGCCTACTAAAGCTCCTCGCAGCATAAAGTGCAGCAAAACAGAGCGTCGCCATTCGGGCTCATCCACAATCGAGGGGGACCTGGGTGGCAGTCGCAGTCTAGCCAGTTAGAGATATGCCAGATCTGAGGACTATTTTATCTCTAAAATAGCTTGGAAGAAGAAGCCCTGACGCCGAGGCTATCAGGCTTCTGAGGGTGGTCCCCTCCGGGGTAGGGACGGTTTGAGAAATTGTTTCTCCTCGGCGCTCTCTGGGGTGCGACTCTCTGAGGAGGGTCGGCAGCGCTGCCAGTTCGGTTTTCCTGCCGGTTCACGTTTCAGGACACCGAGGTGTCAGGGTCCCCAAACGATCCTCCGAGGAGGGTCGTAGAGCAGTCAGTTTGGTTTTCCCTGCCGGTTCGCTGTTTCAGGACGCCAAGGTGCCTGCTTTTTCAGTGCAGGGTGCCTCGGTCATGTGGAAGAATCTTGGTTCCTCGCCCAGGCCAGTGTTGGGGGCTTCTTGTTGACGCATAATGCTATCGACGGATGCTTCCCTCACAAGTGGCGGGTGATCATGAGTGGTCGCTCGGTGAAGGGTCTTTGGCAGGACCATCTTCCTTTTGGCACATAATTGGCTAGAAGTGATGGCGGTATTCCGAGAATCTTAATACTTCCTGTCAGACCCGAGAGGTCACCATGTGCCTGTTCTTTCCGGACAACACACTGATGGTCTCGTATATCAGAGCAGATATCCTGTTGAGGCAGGGGCTGAGGCCCGGGAATGGAGACTTCACCCCAAGGTGGTGGAGCTTCTTAGTCTACCTTTCACATCGTTTTATACAACGAATTGCCCTATGTGGTTCTCCCTGATGCATCCAGCTCCGCTTTGACTGGATGTGATGTATTACGTGTGGTTGAGGCTACACTTGTACACATTGCCCGATATCTTTGCTCCCGGGAGTTTTGGAGAGAGTTCGCCAGGTAGGGGCTCGTCTATATTAGTAGCCCCATTCTGGCCGGCCGAGTGTGTTTCTCAGACCTAGTGTCCCTTCTAGACGGCTCTCCCTTGGATATTCCGATCAGGAGGGACTTAGAGTCCCAATCAGGGGATACAATATTTCACCCTTATCCGGAGTTATGGATACTGTGGGCTCGGCCTCTGAAGCCTGCATGTACTTGGATTTGCACCTGGTGTGGTGATAGTCTTTCTTCACCCCAGGCCGGGTTGTATTCCTTGGTCCCTACTAAATTTGCGGGTTATTTGTGCTGCAGGCCTTCTGTCCTCCACCTTAATACCCCAGATCAGGAAAAACTTAATCTGTTATGCCCTGTCTGGGCTTTGGATGCGTATGTCCACAGAGCTGCCCTGTGGCGTATATACAGTAAGAGCAATTATTTGTCTGCTTTGGGTTACCTAAGATAGGTTGCCCTGCATCTAAACAGATAATGAGCTCACTTGCTGATGAAGTGTCCGGACAGCCTTCACTTTGGCTGTCCAGGCCCATTATACCAGGAGTATGGCTGCCTCTAAGGCTTTATTATCGGGGGTTTCCCTCCATGACATCTGTGATGCGGCAGGCTGGTCCTCACCGCATACATTTGTTAAATTTTATGACTTGGATCTTGGTTCCACTCCAGGGTCAAGGGTGCTGGCTTCTTAGTGTGCGCATTGACTTCACACAGAACAGGCCTTTGGTACTATGGCGTCGTGGGTATTGGGTTCCCACCGCGTCTCAAACGCAGCTTGAGTTCCCTTGATAAGTGAAAGTCTCAGGTCACGTAAGTAACCCTGGTTCCCTGAGAGGGAACGAGACGCTGCGTTGCTCTGCCATACTCCCTGCATGCCTGTGATCGACTTTTATTCAGAAGCTGTTCAGGTGTGCTTTATAGCTTCCTGGTCGCTCGTCTTTCCATTGGACTGATTATACACGTGCTTCACGACGCAATCACGCAGGGTGTTCCCACTGCATTTCAAACGCAGCGTCTCGTTCCCTCTCAGGGAACCAGGGTTACATACATAACCTGAGATGTTTGTCACCGCCACCGGAGTAGCAGGTGTCGCCGCTAGAGGTCGACTGATGGTGGTTATCTTTGTATCTGACTGGAATCTGATCTAAAATTATGTCCACAGTATCGCAACTGTTCAAATCCGATTTGTGTGTCCATGCAGCTCTTTGGCAATATGGCAATGACGTTGCGTTGATGGAGGGGTTTGCATTTGCAATAGAGATGTTGTCTTATTTAAATGTTACAACATGGAAATGTGTAGTCGCCGCGCTGGACTACTGCGTCTTGAGCCTGCGGCAAAACTGTAGGAGGCTGTTATGTACAGCTTTTTTTCCGCGCTCTTGTCTGCGCCGGGTTTCAAAATAGGTTTCAAAAATAAAAATGTTCTGCTCGTCCGTCACTTTGCAACAACACAGCCTTGTTTCGTCAGCAGCTTTCAGCATGTTCCCTTCAACGTCTGACGTTTATATTTTACGTGGCGTGAGAGTCACATAGCCTACCACGCAAAATCCGATCAGAGCGTTCAGACTGAAGCTGATGTCCTGATATGTGATCTGAATAGGATTTCAAACCACATATGGATGTAGCTTGAAACGGATTTCATGTGCTTTTTTGGACATACAATCTGAACGTAGCCTATGTCGGAATAAGAAATAGAAGGAAGAATTGCAGTAAGGGCTAGAAAAGCTAGCCCGTTTGGATCTTTATCACATTAACTTTAGTTTGTCAAAATGTCGCACTCTTTCCTGCTAACTAAGTCCTTCTCTATATGATTTCGCAGCTTCCACGTGTTTTTTTTCGTGGTTTATTAGTGTAACAATGTGTTCAGTAGTACATAACAGTGCAATCCATGCTGTTGTTTACATCTGAGTGCCTCCATAATGGCCGCACATCCGGGTTACCGCCCACAATGTGACGTCGGTGAAAACCCTCACATTAAAAATGCTATTTTGAATAAATATAAAGAGGTTACAATGTCTTATGGATGGATATATAAGGCATACTCGTTTCCATTCATTTTTACCAGAATCACAAATAAGAGCACTGCAAACTCCAGATAAAACTTGAAAATTATGTTTTAAATGCTAACATGGTCAACCTGTGGAATTGTGAAATATAATTTGGCAGTGGTCGTTTAGATCTCTTTCTGGAGATTTACAGATTTACCCCATCGTATTTATTCATCAAGTTTATTGTCTTTTTTATTAGTTTTTTTCATTAGCATTTTTCTTTCAACCTTTCATTTAGATTCTGTTGCAGGTCTTTTATTGGTTGTAGAATCCAGTAAAATGCACACAGATATAACTCACATGACATATTTCATGACCACTTACCCCACATCCTGGAGGCACAGCATACTGAGGCTGTAAATGAAAGGAACAATTGTTGTTTATAACAGATAGAATACAATTATAAAAAAATATTTCTTAACTGACTTTGATGTTGTTTTAACATTTTCCTCCCACCTGAAATCCTGCGTGTGGTTGAATACTGGAAAGATAATATGTAAAGTGCAAGTCCATGCTAAGCTATTCTTGTATACAGAGCAGTATCTCACTTTTATCTACATAGAGACAATAAGCTGATATGATCTTCTCTGCCTCACAGATGCAGGGTTATAGTACTCACTGGAAAAGCTGGTTGTGGAGGTAAATCTGCAAATATAAACAAAAAGTTTATTTGCCATATTATGGTAACATGTAGCCTACGTATGTTCTGTTTTAGTTAGTTTTCTCTCTGTTTGCCTGTTCATATAAGTTCCCTTGGTTAGTCATTCACGCTCTAGTTTGTGTGCTGTGTTTACTGACTAATGATTAGATTCTGTTCACCTCTGTTCATGTAGGTCCCTTTCTTTGTTCCTTGTTATTAAGCCCTAAGTTTTCCGTAGTTCACTTGTCCATTATTGTTGATGTATGTTGTTATTGAATTATATGAGTTGTTATTATTATATGAATTATATACAGCAATCTCCTGAGTGTTTATTTTGGATGAATTAAAGATTATCTTGATTTTACATTCCTTCGTCGTGCACGGTTTTCTATATCTTATAATTATTTTTTTTGATGCTTTGCAGTATTTTTGCTCCCATCTCTGCATACAGTTACACTTCAATTAAGTAGGCTATAGCCTAATGGTGCACGCAAAAAAATATTTAGTAGTGCCTAATTAATTAGTGTCCCTTTATGTCAAAATTATAGGCTACTACGTTGTAACTTAATACGCACAGCTGAAGCAGTCGATAAAATATACATTATAATTATTTCCAATGGCTGTTAAACAGTACGCAACAGCAGATGGCGCAGTTGTCAATACTTTGCAAGGGAAAGCCAGAGCTTCGTTAGGCTATTTCTACTATAAAGGGTGAACTATTCCGATGTGAACTATGTGGCAGCTGGGACGTCATCCGGGACGTCATGTAAATGAATTAATATTCATGAGCCAAACAGTCACAGTATCACACTCACTCACTCACTCACACACACACTAACTAACCATTCAAAGAAACGACATTGGACTATTACTTTTACAAATGCATAGGCGATCTTCAAAAGCATGCCTTCAAAAATAAAATGGAGCTTGAAACTCGGAAACAACACTGTAAGTTATTTCTGAATACTTCTTGGCATTTCCCCCCATGGATATATAGGAGAGTGCGGGGCACAATAACGCGGGGTTAAATATAACACGGACCTTTAGTCAGGGTCAAGCAGGTTGTGTTACCGCTTATTTATAGGCTACACTCGCTGCCATAATAATAATAATATGAATTGCACCTTTAAAAGCAACTTCTCAAAGCGCGTTAGGCGCTTCTCAAATAAGCAATAGTCTAAAGCTCAAATTAAAAGAAGCCAGCCTCCCGCTGATTTGTGGAAAGTTAAGATTTCGTGAAGATACTGGAGTGTATAAAGATAAAGAGTGATTTGACACCATGCAAGTAAAAATTGTCATCATATGCCTACGTTTTTTTCGGTTTCTGAGTTGGGTGTGTAGCCAAATGTAACTTGTATTACCTTAATCACTGTCTTGTTGGCTAAAACATAGCACCATTTTGAAACATGTCAAGCAACTCCTAGCAATTTTTTTTTTTACTCATAGCAACTGTTAGCCAGGCTTAAAATAATTTGTAGCCTACACATCGGGGTTAGTTAATTAGTAAAACAGTGTTACAACTAAGTCGCCAAGTGTACAACGATAATGAAATGAAAACAGGGAGCTACACAACTTTCCAGGCTTGAGAATTTATTTGCAACATTTAACTTTGTTGGACTTTCACAAACAATGTAGCCTATGATTTTCCCCCACATTTGTTTACTATGCATTGATAATTTGTTTATTTATTAATATAGCCTGTTTTCATGCAATAAACCCTTTTAAAATGTAATTTTAGCTGTTTTTTATTATTATTACTGTTGTTGTTAATAATAATAATAATCGTAATTTTGCGTACAGCTGCCATACAAATATAATTCAATTGCAATTACAATATTTGATGATTTTATTTATTTATTTATTGCAAAACTGCAGCCCTGATATTTCTATATTGGTCCATAATAGAAGAAGCATGATTGGATGAGGGATGGATATCTATCTAGATGCACAAACAATATCAAACTATACAGATACATTAGTACTGAAATATGTGTGTTACACACAAGTGTTATAATGTATACAACTAACCCCTCTGTTTGTTACAATTAACCCCGTATGGGGTAAGTTGTAACATTTGCACTTCTGTCACTTTCAGTGCAACTGCAAAAATGGTAGGTCCTAGAAAAAACTTTACGTAGTGTTCATTTGTAGCAGAGATGTGTATGTTGCTTGTATAAAAAAAAATATTCATCCAACTTAATTCTTTTTTTAATAATTGAGCCAAAACCAAAATATGTGCCCCGCTGTCCCATATAAAAATAGGCTAATATATAATTAATGTATATATTTTATGTATGCCTTAATAATAAAATTTGGTCACTGATCAGCAAACAATTATTAAACACAAAAGAAACAAAAATCCCCCATATACACTATTAGGATTGTTGTATTATCAGTGAACCTGTGGTGATTTGCTATAGCAACCATAAACAAAAATGTTTTATAGGCCTATCCGTACATAAAATATTAGCCTATTTTTTTTTTTTTTTGGGGGGGGGGTATTTGTGGTTGGTGAATGTTAAAATTGTACCGTATAGGGGCCCACAGACATGGCTGTATCTTGCAATTTTACATTTTTGGTTTACTTAAAAATAACATTAGTTCAGTCTGATTATTATTAATGCTATTTAATAATAATATTAATCAGTTATAATTAAATGGGTCATATTAAGGATTAGTTCACTTTCCCAAAAATTTTTGCTGATCATGTTACTCACCCCGATGTCAAGATATCCATGTCTTTCTTTCTTCAGTCGAAAATAAATTTAGGTTTTTGAGGAAAACATTCCAGGATTTATCTACACAGAATGGACTTCAATGGCAACCATCTATCCTAATGTTCAAAATAAGGTTAAAATGTCCGGCTTCAAAGTCTCTACACGATCCCAGCCAAGAAATAAGGCGTAAAGGCGAGAAATAATAAATAAATAAAATAAAAATGTATATACTTTTTAACCACAATTGTTCGTCTTGTGCTGGTCTGCGACGTGCACGTATTACGTCATCACGTTGGAAAGGTCAAAATAAATAATTAATTAAAGAGGCTATATGCGTTTTTTCTGAAATTTAAACTCGCGACTGACACCTGTGGCCAAAAAACAGAACTGCTCTTCCTTTCTGCTCGCTCGTACGTGCACACTTCACAAGTCATCTGCTGCAAGGAGGTCAGGTCAACATTATGTTTACAGAGGTAAGAACAGTCAAATACATTTATTGTTTGAGATAAGTGTTCTGAGTGATCTGAAACGTTTAACATGAACGAGCTTGACGTCACATCCGCAGACAGCGCGGGAAAAATCCGACCCGACAGAAAATAGGAAAAATAGGATACAGGCTTATAGGTGCACCCACTGTGAGCAGACAAGGTGTCAGTATGCTCATCAGGAGATGTTTGAGTCATAAATTGTAAAATAAAAAGGCTATTGTTTCGTTTATTTTGGGGAAAAAGTTCCATATAGCCCCTTTAATTAAAACAAAGATGTCGGACAATTTTAAGTTGGAGGAGAAAATGAGATGGAGTTTTTCGCCCTCCCCTACTTTTTTGAACCGGAGTACACAAACAAACAACTTAGATAGATGATGTGAACGTGACCTTTCCAACGTGATGATGTAATGCGTGCGCGTCGCAGATCAGCACAAGACGAACAATTGTGGTTAAAAAGTATATACATTTTTATTTTATTTTAGAAAATGACTGATCGTTTTCGCTAGACCCTTATTTCTTGACTGGGATCGTGTAGAGACTTTGAAGCTGCAATGAGACGGACATTTGAACCTTCTTTGAACATTAGGATAGATGGTTGCCATTGTCCAGTCTGTGTAGAAAAATCCTGGAATGTTTTCCTGAAAAACCTTAATTTCTTTTTGACTGAAGAAAGAAAGACATGGATATCTTGGATGACATTGGGGTGAGTAAATTATCAGCCAAATTCTTTTTGAAAGTGAATCCGTTAAGTTACAAATTTGTAGCTATTTAGGTAGGGCATTGTGTAGGATAACAGAAAATGGAAAATGCAATTTGTCCATAAAAAGTAATGCACTGTGTGACGACATAATTATTTTACAGTTCACAGGGAAAGATCACATGGATGGAAGTATTTTACGGGGTTGTGTCTACTGGTGATCATGAGTTGTCTGGTAAGTTCATTTATCACAACTGCATCTTTTAAAATGGCAGCATTACGTTATTCTTCAAATTAAAAATCAATATTGCAACAGCGCTGCTGGACTGCATAACTTTCCACCAGACTTGGAAATTAGGCGCCAGTGTTTACATGCACTTGTGTGCCAAACGCTGCTCTTCCTCCATGGACTCCACAACCGCCGGCGCGTTTTGCTGGATATTTTTTTTCACATAGTGGCAAAATATGATTAACGTAGGTCAACAGTAATAATCCACTCAGATACTGGCCCCATTCTCTCTTGCGCGGCTGCTTCGCTAGCATCGTCGGATGCCGATCGCGATGCAGGAGTTAATGCGATGCGACACCGCAGTTTGAGCTAGCGGCTCGAATTGATATGGTTTTAGCTCTGTGTCCACAGACAATTCCTCCACTTCAGGGGAAGGTGGGGGAGAAAAGTCCTCGACTTCAAATGACCGCTCTGTTGCAAAGCTACTTGCGTCAATCCAGTCACTCTCCATCTTAGCGAGTCTGACAGCAGCTGTCAATTACTCAGGTGCACGCCCAGCCTTTAGTTACCCTTTACAAAAAGTACCTGTGTAACAAATGATAATGCCTCGGGTTCTCTCCCCAGACTGCATTCTCTTTTGCGGTGGGGCCCCCTCAGTCGCACCGTCTGATCCAGTCGCACCGGTTGTACTGCCCTCATGATGGCCATGGGTGTGAAACCTTTTTCTAGTGTGATAGAAATATTTAGGCTATCTAATAGGTAGTTTTCAACATTAAATGTACAAAGAAATGCAGACTAAGGAAGCTCAGGTCAAAGACCATACAGTATTTACCCAAAAAGTGCCTAACACTGTAGAACTAACAGTCATATGATTAGCTTAGATCATTACAAACCAATCACCAGAACAAATCGCAATGAAGACTTGAGTGACATTGATTTTTACTCAACTGTATGATTAAAATGTATATGTACAGTATCTTTCCAATTAGGAGACTCACTTGGTTGTTGTGGCCAGTGATCTCGCGGCCGTGAAAAAAACTTGGAGTCGTGTCAGGTATATGCTGCGCAGCTGGGAAATAGATTCTACGCTCAAAATTCAACAACAGAAACATCTACAGTATGTGGGATTGAGGTAGTAATAGAAGTAATAAAGATTCTAGGCAAGCCAAGTTTATTTATATAGCACATTTCAAACACAATGGTAATTCAAAGTGCTTTACATAGAAGAAATTAAAATAATCAAAGAAATAAGAATAATTAAAACAGTTTAGAATAAAAAATAAAATAAAATACAGTAAAAACAGTCGGACGAACAGTGGCACAGTGCTCATTCATTAAATGCAAAGCTAAACAGATCTGGATTTGAATGTGGCTACTGTAGGAGCACACCTGATCTCTTCTGGAAGCTGGTTCCAGCTACGGCTGGCATAATGGCTTAAAGCGGACTCGCAACTGCAACTGTCTTATGTCTTTTTGGGAAGGCCAGTGAGGAGGAGTCCATTACAATAATCCACCCTGCTGGTGATGAAAGCATGCACAAGTTTCTCTAAGTCTTGACTGGAAACAAAGCATCTAATTCTTGCAATATTTTTCAGATGATAGTATGCTGATTTAGTTATTGCTTTGACATGACTACTGAAGCTAAGGTCTGACTCTAGAGACACACCAAGATTCCTGACTTGATTTTTTGTTATTTGACCTCTAGAGTGAAGGTATGCATTCACCTTGAGAATTTCATCTTTGTTTCCAAACGCAATGACTTCAGTTTTGTCTTTGTTTAACTGAAGAAAGTTTTGGCACATCCAACTGTTTACTTCATCAAAGCATTGGAACAGGGAGTCAATGGGGCTGTAATCGTTAGATGATAGGGCTAAGTAGATCTGTGTGTCGTCTGCATCTGTGGTAAGCAATTTGGTTGTTTCTCATTATTTGGCTCATTGGAAGCATGTACAGGTTGAATAGGAGTGGCTATTTTCTTTGATTCTACGCTCAAAAGACAACAAAAGGAACAGGGAAGTATTGTAAGTATTCAGGGAATTACCTCGAGATACTGTGGTTATTATTTTTAACAACTGGAAGTTATTTAAATTGTCCGTGGTGAATGTTACGTTCTTCTCCCATTCTAGGGGTCAGGAGGAGAGTTAACAAAGGAAAAGAAAATATGATAATAATAAAAAAGGGGAGACGTAAAAATATGTGGAGAACACACTTCAACCTCAGCCTCAGAGTGACAACATAACACAATCTTAAGGAAAAGTATTTATTTCTTGCATATAAAAGAAGAGGTTAACAAAAAATAGGAATTAGACTTCAGGAGAGAGCATGGCCTAAAATAATAAACAAAACAAAAGCTAACTAAGGTTTAATCAAGCTACTTACCCTGCACAAACACAAAGATGAAAAACAACAACACAAACTTCCCTCAGCTTCATCTCTAACCAAAAAACAGGAGAAAATATACAAAATAAAAAGGCACTCTCTCCCTACCTTTCCCAGATAATCAAACAAGTTGACAGAGCTAATAAGTTATACAGATACCTTTTAAATTACCCACATGTAAAAAGTCTTCAATAGAAAGTTAGTTAATAGTTGTTGACACCCAACAGCTAAGTACAGGTTCTCACTCAAACCAAGCACAAACTACGTGTACACACACGATTTCCAGTCTAAGGCGGGGGAGAAGTGTTCCTCAGTACAGGCTTCTCCGAGTGCACCATTTATACTGCTCTGCTCAGTCTCAGGCATGCTCACAACGAGTTGCAGCTGATGGTAATTAACCTGAGTGAGAGAGAGAGTGAGAGAAACAGAGCACAACACAGGGTACATAAACATTTTCATACAACAACTGATATTAGGACACCCTGGGACATAACAGTGAAGAAGTCAGATTTAGTAGATTGTATTCGTATGAAGAATTTCCACGACACTAGATAGCAATAACATTATTATTATTATTATTATTATATTATCTTAATCCTATTTAACAATATAGAAAGAACACAATGATTGTTTATAAAATGTTTTTTTGAAAAAAGGAATATTGCCTTTCATCAATCAATCAATCAATCAACCAATCAACCAACCAATCAATCAATCAAATTATTAATTCGTTTCCTCCTACCTTTAATGGAATGTAACGTCTCAATTACGTATGTAACCCTCGTTCCCTGAGTACAGGGAACGGAGACGTGTTGTCGGGGAGTTCCCTGACGAATTGGGATCACGCTAGGGATCAAACTAAAAATTAAAACGAGCCAATAAAAATTGGCATGCAGGAATGCATTCCGCAGCCTGCCTACCAGCGCGGGTATAAAAGGCGGAAGCAACGCATGCATAGTGCTTTTCGCTGAGGAGCCAAACGGTGTCCAGTCCTCGGCGAAGGTATAGCAACATGGCGAAGGGACGACACGTCTCCGTTCCCTGTACTCAGGTAACGAGGGTTACATACGTAACCGAGACGTTCCCTTTTGTCCTGGGAACTCCGACGTGTCGTCGGGGAGTTCCCTGACGAATTGGGATCCCTAATAAAACGCCATGGTGCTGGCCCCTTCCAGCGCCCAGCTAAGCTACCCTGCAGCAATTTCTGAATAAGTTGCAGGAGCTAGCTAGGAATCACACTGCTGTTTCACAAGACCCGCTCAGTGGATATTGGATAACACTGGGAAAACGTGCCCTAACCCCCAAAAAAGGGGAAGGGAACGCTGCGGAAGCCCCAGCCTGCCTGAGGAAGGCCTGGAATCCACATGTACTAGCCCAGTGGGATAGTGAAACATGGCAGTCCCTGAGGTGGTCCCATCCGAGGAAGTGGGAGCGAACTCAACAGGGACGACAGAAAAAGTCTGTCTAGGGGAAGACACGGCTGAACTGCACGTGGCATCAAGGGTCACAGTAGAGACCACTAGAGAACACCCAGTCTACTAGCAACTCCACTAGAAGTAGCAGACCTGGTGCTGGCAGTCCGCTACGCCAGGCACCGGAGGGGTGATGGAGGAACTCACGAGGCTCACCGACGTTGGGCGCCAACGGAGAAAAAAACGCACGTACCTGGCCGAAGCGCAGGATGGCGTAGCAAGCCGACACAACCTATTCCCTCGCACCACTGGCCGTAGCGAGCACTCGGGAGGAAACAGGTTCCACACGCAGGCTATAATACCTAACGAACGTGTTAGGTGTCGCCCAGCCCGCAGCTCTACAGATGTCTGTCAGCGAGGCGCCTTGAGCCAAAGCCCAGGAAGCGGCAACACCTCTAGTGGAGTGAGCACGCAACCTGGGAGGACAAGGCTCACCCAGAGACTCATACGCTCGGGTGATAGCATCCACTAACCAGTGAGCCAACCTCTGCTTGGAGACAGCCTTCCCCTTCTGCTGGCCTCCATAACAAACAAAGAGCTGATCTGAGGTCCTAAGCTTTGCGTTCTGTCAACATAAACCCGCAGGGCGCGGACGGGACAGAGAAAAGCTAGGGCTGGGTCTGCCTCGAAGGGGGTGGTAAGAACCTTGGGCACATATCCAGGCCGGGGTCTCAAACAACGTGAGAAAGGCCCGGCCCGAACTCTAGGCACGATTCGTTGACCGAAAAAGCTTGCAGATCCCCGACCCTCTTGAAAGAGGCCAATGCCAACAGGAGCGCTGTCTTATTGGACAGGATATTAAGCTCCACTGTTGACAAAGGCTCAAAGGAGGACTTTGAAGAGCTCTGAGCACCAGAGCTAGGTCCCAAGAGGGTACAGGGTGCAAAACGCTAGGTTGATTTAACCTCCTAGCACCCTTAAGGAATCTGATGATCAGGTCGTGCTTCCCCAAAGATTTACCCTCTACTGCATCGTGATCTGCGGCTATTGCAGCAACATACACTTTGAGGGTGGAGGGAGACAGCCTTCGCTCCAACCAATCTTGCAGGAAGGAAAGCACGACTCCGATCGGGCAAGTTCGGGGGGTCCTCCTGACGGGAGGAACACCAAGCGACGAACAGGTTCCACTTCAACGCATAGAGGCGCCTCATAGAGGGGGCTCTAGCGGAAGTGATGGTGTCTACCACTGCCTGTGGCAGACCACCTAAAACCTCCGCGTCCCGTCCAGGGACCAGACATGGAGTTTCCAGAGGTCTGGACGCGGGTGCCATAGAGTGCCCCGTCTCTGAGAGAGGAGGTCCTTCCTCAGAGGAATCGACGAAGGGGGGGCTGTCGCGAGGAGCATGAGTTCCGTGAACCAAGTCCTGGTGGGCCAATACGGCACCACTAGAAGGACCTGCTCCTCGACCTCCCTGACCTTGCACAGAGTCTGTGCAAGGCGGCTCACTGGGGGAAACGCATACTTGCGCCGGTCCCGGGGCCAGCTAAGAGCCAGGGCGTCCGTGCCGAGGGTCCCCTCGGTCAGGGAGTAAAACCACTGGCAATGGGTCGTGTCTGGAGAGGAAAACAGGTCTACCTGTGCGGCTCCGAAGACACTACAAATCAGCTGGACCGCCTGAGGATGGAGTCGCCATTCTCCTGGCAGGGGAGGCTGCCGTGAAAGCTCGTCTGCCACACGGTTGAGCGCCCCTGGAACATGAACGGCACGAAGCGACCTCAGATGCCTCTGACTCCATAGGAGGAGGTGGGAGGCGAGTCGCAACATACGACGGGAGCGTAGACCCCCGGGATGGTTGATGTACGCAACGGTCGCAGTGCTGTCCGTACGGACCAGTACGTGCTTGTGTCTGAGAAACCCCTTGAGGCGACACAAGGCTAGGCGTACTGCTTGCAACTCTAGGCAGTTGATGTGCCAATGCTGCTGGGGTCCCGTCCACAGATCCGAGACTGCATGCCCTTGTACGGGGCGCCCCACCCCATGACAGAAGCATCTGTGAAAACCACAGCATGCCTGGACCACTGGACTAAGGGCACTCCGGCCCGAAGAAACGCAGGATCTAATCATGGGGAGAAGGTTTGGCGGCAGTGCGGGGTCACTTTGACCCGGAACGTGCCGCTCTGCCACGCCCACCTCGGGACTCGATCGTGACGTTAGCGCTGAAGTGGTCTCATATGTAACAGGCTGAGCGCCGTTACTGCGGCTGCCATATGCCCCAGGAGCCTCTGAAATTGTTTCAGTGGAACCGCTGTCCTGCCTCGAAAGGACCTGAGGCAGGTGAGCACTGACTGGACGCGTTCCTCCGTGAGGCGCGCAGTCCGAGTGACCGAGTCCAGCTCCATACCAAGACAAGAGATCCTCTGCACGGGGCAGAGTTTGCTCTTGTCCCAGTTGACCTGAAGCCCCAACCGGCTGAGGTGCCGAAACACCATGTCCCTGTGATTGCATTGCGAACGCCTAGTTCTCTCATGGGAACAATGGCCACCTCCGCGACTTTCGTGAAGACGCGGGGCGGCAGGGCCAGCCCGAAGGGTAGGACCTTGTACTGACACGCTCGGCCCTCGAAAGCAAACCGTAGAACCGGTCTGTGTCGAGGAAGAATCGAGACATGAAAGTACGCATCCTTCAGGTCGATCGCTGCAAACCAATCCTTGGGACGGATGCATTCGAAAATGCGCTTCTGCGTGAGTATTTTGAACGGGAGTTTGTGCAGGGCCCAATTCAAAACTCGCAGGTCCAGGATTGGCCGTAACCCACCGCTTTTCTTGGGTACAATGAAGTAGGGGCTGCAAACCCAGACCTCATCTCGGCAGGAGGGACCGGCTCGACCTCGTCCTTCCTCAGCAGGACGTCAATCTCTTTCCGCTGCGGGCTACCCGGTGGCGAAGGGAGGGGGAGAGACGAGGAACGAGGCCCTGACTCCTCATGTCCTGGTCTCTGCGCCTCCGGGCCCAGCTGCAGACCAGAGCGACGCAGCCGAGGCTGCGTCACTGCTATCCGCGAGCTGGGGAGAGGGGAGCGGGAGTGTCGCCGTTCGGGGCGGTGCACACTGCCATTCTGACCCTCTCGGGCGGAGGAGACAGGTCTTATTTTACTGCCAGTCCCGACCATGAGGGGAAACTAGGAGCGAGGCCCGGGGGCCTCGAGTCCTGGTTTCCACCTCGTCGCCCAGCGAGAGACGAGAGTGACAAGGCAGTAGCCCTCACTGTCATCTAAGCGCTGGGGGCCCGTGAGTGACTCAGAGGAAGTGAACTGCTCAAAATTTGGGTACCGCTGACTGGATGACCAGCGGCGGAACAGAAACGAAATTCTCCACCCGGCCCTCCCCCTGGGGAAGGAGTGGTGATAACACACACTCCCGAAGAGCAGATATCACATACTCTGGGTCGCTCCTCTCAGGGTCGTTTCCCATCCTCTTGCTGAGGGGAAACAAACCCCGAGCGGGCTGGTTTTAAGGCGCTTCTGGACCACCATCGTCTGGCCGAGGGCCAGCACTGTGACTAATCACGGTCAGTCACAAGCGCAGCTCCACCCCGAGTCAGAACTACCCACGTGCACTGAATGTGCAGGGGTAGTGAGAGAGGAAAAACTTCTGCAGATTTAGGCATGTTTGGCTTGCCATATTGGCACCAAAATACTTCCATACTGCCAAAATTTTTCACTCTCACCCAGACACTTTAGAATAGCCCAGGAAAGTGTAGCTGTCAAGTCTGAATCTTCAGCATGAGAACATACTATTATAGTAGGAACGCAGCATCATTTTCAGAGTATAACAGGCCTCTCTCCGATGTAGCGATCGACATCTGTCCTCCCCTGGAGCCCCGAATGAAATGCTTGGTCCCCCATGAGAAGGACCCGAATCCCATCCGAAAGCCTCGATGGCACACGGCACGCTGAGCGGCTCAAGCCTTTACGTGAAAGGGGAGACGAACAACGTGCCGACGTGGTCATGCACTCATGAGAGAACATGAACCACCCACGAACGCAGTCTCAACACACTGATTAGGCATGTGAAACAGTGATCATGGCCGTCACCAGGCATGCAAGACAGTGAACGTGGCCATCATTTCGATGACACACGGCACGCTGGGCGCTCAAGCCTTCAGGCAAGGCGAACAACGTGCCGACGTGGTCATGCTCTCATAAGAAAGCATAAACCACCCACGAACACAGTCTCAGCATGTTTGCGATGCGCTAGAGGAGTGGGAAGCTCGTGAGGGTCTTTCACCTGAGGAGACATTCCGCACTGTAACCCCCTATAATCACCAAATGCTCATTAGCCAAAGTAATCCTCTCCTTTTTAGAAAAGGAACTAGATTGGGGAACAAGCAAAAGGGACTCAACCTCGTAGAGGTACACGAGTCTCGACCGCGCATCTAGAGCGCCGAATGACGCGCGCTGGGTTGCCGTGACAACCCGCGCTGTCAGCCGGCGCTCGACGGCACATGGCACGCTGAGCGGCTCAAGCCTTTACGTGAAAGGGGAGACGAACAACGTGCCGACGTGGTCATGCACTCCTGAGAGGACATGAACCACCCACGAACGTAGTCTCTCACACTGATTAGGCATGTGAAACAATGAACGTGGCCGTCAAATGAGGACAGGAAACGATCGCATCCAGAAACACACGAGTGAAACGCCATCCTGAAAAGGACGCGATCTTCACTCGTGTTGCTCTTTCAGGAAGAAAGTACTCTCTCTATTGTGCTGAAGCACACAGGGACCCAACGCGGCAGCACAGCGGGGAAACTGCAAGCCCGCTGTGCGCACTCAACCGTTTACTATGGCGTTCCGATCGGTTCTTTAATATGACTTTGCAGCACGCACTCGTCTCAATGAACGTGACGTCTGCGTCTGCCGAACTTGACGTCTGCGTCTGCAGAACGTCTCGTCTGCCACATCACTCGTTCGTCTGCCGAACGTCTCGTCTGCGTCTTCCGAACGTCTCGTCTGCGTTTGCCACATCACTCGTTCGTCTCGTCTGCGTCTGCTGGTTTCCAGCACATTCCACACACTTATTCGTTCTTTATTATTTTCCCCCACTGATCTTCAATTGTAGCCTATTTTATTAGCAATTAAGTGATTTTGCTTATGTATAGCTTTTTATTCCAAATAGTAAATATTAATTTACACAAATGATCATGTTAAAATTTGTGTTTGCCATTGTTTCTTGTCAACATATCCACAGATAGCCTAGCTACTTATATATAAATCATAAAAAGCATGTATGTAGCCTACTATTCACCACTAGGAGTCTCTTGACCAATACAAAAGAACGTAGTTGTAAACATTTGGGCTGATTTAACTAACATATATAATATTTGTAATGTTTAATTTTAGAGTTGTAATATTTAGTTTTAGATTTTCGCTGAAGTTTGATTGACAGGCGGTCTGACAGTTATCATCAGAATTATACTTAAAAACAGATAGGCCTGCACCTCAGGAGAAATGCGAGCACAGTTCATTATTATTATTTAGCCTAAATGTATTTGCTTATACTAATAATAATAATAATTAGCCTATAATATTATCAGCCCAAGGCTACATATTTAGCTAGATTGGCCCACAGCTTTTATCCCAGTTGCAGTAACGGTCCCTACACACCGGACGCGAATAGCGCGTCAGGCGTGAGTGATTTCAATGTTAAGTCAATGCAAAGACGCGTTACACGCGTTTTACGCGTCTTTGCATTGACTTAACATTGAAATCACTCGCGCCTGACGCGCTATTCGCGTCCGGTGTGAACGCACCATTAGACTGTTGAACGAGCATTCCTCCTATTTATACCCAGCCCGCCACACACACCACAATTCTCTCTATACACAACTTTAATAGTTGGGAATGCATTGCTGTACTATACTACATCTCACATATTGTTTATACGGACATTAATTGTTATGTCCCTGTCGACTGGTGATATAACGGATTGCACTTTATCGACTTTTTATTGCACTTATATTGTAGGATTATCTGATGTTATTTCGTTGTTATTTATAAGAATATTTATAAGAATGACAAAAAATACAAATAAATAAAGAACAAACAATATTTAGAAGACGCTTTTATCCAAAAAAGGAACAAAGCAATTGGTCAAATGTCAGTCTTAATAAAGGTTAGACAATAATATTACAGGGTTTTATTTAAACAAACAAACGAGTTTTTGACGCATATCCAAGGGTTTGTGCGGTGTGGAGCGCACACTGCATGGCACGGAGGCGCGGGCGCGAACACTTGTATTTTCCTATCAACAGTGGAAAGTAAACAACTTAAAATACTCATAATTTATGGTCATACAGAAAACAAAAGAAAACAATCAGGCGCGCTTTCATGATCTCCGTGAACATGAGCGCGTCTCAAAAATGAACTGAAACAAAATAAAGCTTGAAATGTCCACTTTTAAACGAACAAATTCGAATCGAAAGCAAATACACTCTTAGAAGAAAAGGTTCTATATAGAACCTTAAAAGGTTCTATAGGCGCTTCGTATTTGGAACCCCAAAAAAGGTTCTATACAGAACCCAAGAAAGGGTTATTTCTTGTCATTATAGAACCTTTTTAGCATAAAAGGTTATTTGGAGTTGAGTAAAGAACCCATATGGTTCTATATAGAACCACAATGAACCCTTTTTTTCTAAGAGTGTAGAACCTTAGGGGTTCCAAATACGAAGCGCCTATAGAACCTTTTAAGGTTCTATATAGAACCTTTTCTTTTAAGAGTGTAGCCTACTGTCTGATTATGAAATCCGTGAACGGTGCATTTCTATAAAGGCGCATCTGCTTTACTGCGGAGATGGAGATATGTTTGCAGCCGACACTGATTTACAAAATACTTGTTTATTAATAAAAAACAATTCGGTCCCACTTTATATTAAGTGGCTTTAAGTACTATGTACTTACATCGAAAAATAAGTACAATGTACTTATTGTGTTCATGTTGTATTGTAAAACACTTTTGCTGCTATTGCAGTGTGATACGGGTAAGGTCAAGGACAGGTGTGCTGGTATGGGTAAGTTTAAGGGTGGGTTAAGGTGTAAGGGAAGGGTCAACAGTGTAATTACAAATGTAATTACATAAATGAATTACAGCTGTAATTACATGCTGGTATTTTAAAAAAATAAGTACAATGTAAAAACATGTATGTACACAATAAGTCCGTTGTATCAAATTATTAATTCCAATGTAAGTGCATAGTACTTAAAGCCACTTAATATAAAGTGGGACCAACAATTCAAATGCCTCGTTATTGTTTCAGACACATTTAGTATCATTAGCCTATAAACCACATATAAATCACCTCTCTGTATGGTTCCAGAGATGGCTATTCTCATTCAGCACTACGGGGAAAATAAATGTGGCATTAGAAAACCAGTAAAATAAAAAAATTAAAAAATCCATATTAATTTGTGAATATTTGAAATGTTTAATACGGGTTATTAATCCGTGGGCACGATTTGTTAAACCGAGGGAACAGTTTGAGAATTTGTGAGAACGGTTTATAAACGGATTATATAAAAAAATAAAAATAGTATTTTTCAATTATATTCTTCTATTTAAAGGATCTACAGAAACAGTGGTTGTGCGATCGAGTTGTCTGTTTTCTAGTTTAGTGCTGTAGCCTAGGCCTTTTAAAACTAAAAAAATTTTTTAAACACAATAACAACCCCAACAATAAGCTATAAAAATTAAATAGCCTAGGCCTAAATCAATTTTGTTTCTTCATATTTCTATCTCAAAATGTGGGTTAAACAAGAACACACACACACACAAACACACACACACACACACACACACACACACACACACACACACACACACACACACACACACACACACACACACACACACACACACACACACACAATATCTTATTATATATAAATATCCTATAAATCACAATCGCAGACGTCACGTTATAAGGCAGACGCAAGTGAGACGAGTGCATGTTGCAAAGTCATTAAAGAACCGATCGCAATCGCTGGCGCACTGCACTGAGCAGTGCTGAGTAGCGTGTGCAGTGCGTGTTAGAGAAAATTATAATAAATGACTTCACTGCCACGTGAATGACGTGTAACGTCTGACTTGACACTTCACTGCTACGCGTGATTTTCGTGACGTCTGCGTGACGTCTGCGTGACGTCTGCGTCTTAAAATGAATGGAATAAATAGCAGAATAAAAAAAAATTTAAGACGTTGAGTGAGACGTTCATTGAGACGAGTGCGTGCTGCAAAGTCATATTAAAGAACCGATCGGAACGCCATAGTTTACCAGCTATGAGAAAAGCTTTTGAAATAACAGCGTGTAAACGCAGCCGGCAGACAGGAATCGCGCGGTCGCTGAAACGCCGTCTCACTATGGAAGGCCAAAAGGACCAAAACGTGTGAAACTTACGCGTTAACACGCATTTACGCGTTAACACGCATTTACGTGTTAACACGTAAATGCGTGTTAACGCGTAAATGCATTTTTGGGACATTAGCACCACCTGCTGGTTTGCTGCTCAAACACAGAGAAAGCTTGTAAATACCAGTTTTTAATGTGAAATACATGTTCAACAATGTACTTTTCATCGGTTAAAACTAGGCATATACATATAAGTACAGCATATTTTAAATAAGCCTCTAAAAGTCATGCCATTTTCACAAAGTTTTGTTTGGATAATTACACATTTCCTTCAAATAGTATTTTCATGTAGCCTACACTCCTACTGTAGCATATTTCTAAAGCATCTTTTTATAATTTAACTATATGCATTATAGTATAGTAATAAATGAACTCAAACAGAACGTCCGCTTTTAATGTCATTTTACAATGGATATTAAAATGTGAAATGAATATAGGACCAAACGTAATCATATATATGCCTATTCTCGCCTAAATGTTGGATAGATTTGGAGTGCTAATACTCGTGATCTATCTATTCAGTTTCCTGGAAACTGCCATCAGTGTCGTTGGCTCATCGCTCACGATGGCTCATGCGGTAAGCTCAGCGTAGTGCGAGTCACTCTATCATGAATAATGCAAATAAAATAAAGGTGTTGTGTCACGATGACACCGCCTGTCGTTACTGTTTGTAATCATTCTCATGACTATTAATTTAGTGATGCACACCTTCGTTTTATTGTATTTATTCATGAGATTGTGAAAAAGCGCTTACCTAATGGTTACGATGAGCCTACGTCACCTGACATCTTCCGTTCGGTGCGCGCCCGTGATGAGCATCGTATGAGACGGGAATCCATAGCCTACATCATTTTTCCAAATTATATATTACACTTCTTGTAATAATAATAAATAATTTAATGAAAAGGCTCATATTGACCTATTAAGATGATTTTACATCTACCTTGTAAATATATGTTTTGCTATTTTATTAAAAAGTGTATTTATATATTATATATCAATCAGATTCACAAGGCTTAATGTGTTATCAGAAGGGGCTATCTAACAAATAATGCATATAGTTAAATTATAAAAAGATGCTTTAGAAATATGCTACAGTAGGAGTGTAGGCTACATGAAAATACTATTTGAATGAAATCTGTAATTATCCAAACAAAACTTTGTGATTGTGAAAATGGTCATGACTTTCAGAGGCTTATTTAAAATATGCTGTAATTATATGTATTATATAATTTATATAATTTATATATTATAATTTATATAATATATAATTTATATAAAGTCACTAGCTTTAACTTATGAAAAGTGCATTGTTGAACTACAAGAGTAGTACCAAACCAGTAGGTGGTGCTAATGTCCCAAAAATGTATTTACGCGTTAACACGCAATTTACGTGTTAACACGTCATTACGCGTTAACACGTCATTACGCGTTAACGCGTAAATTGCGTGTTAACGCGTAAATGCGTGTTAACGCGTCAGTTTCACACGTTTTGAACCCTTTGGCCTTCCATATCTCACCAACACAGAGAGATCCCGTCTCGAAACAGCAGACTCGTTGAGCGTAAGATACATACAATCTTAAAGCTCATTCACTCAGAGAGGACACAACCTGTCGTCTCCGAAGCTAAAAGCACTATGCATGCGTTGCTTCCGCTTTTTATACCCGCGCTGGTAGGCGGGCTGCGGAATGCATTCCTGCATGCCAATTTTTATTGGCTCGTTTTAATTCTCTCGTAGGCATTTGGTCTCCCTAGCGTGATCCCAATTCGTCAGGGAACTCCCCGACGACACGCCGGAGTTCCCAGGACGAAATAGGGAACTGAATGTGTTCTGAAGGAACTTGGAAAATAAGTTCATGTTTAAAACGGTACACCACTGGGCAAATAGAGACTTATAACTTTTATTTCATGAAAATCCAATAACAATTGAGTTACATTTCATGTAACATTTCATGAATATTTATACAATTTAGACAATAAGATAATGTTTAAAATAGGACATTACTTTTTACATCACATATTTATATGGAATTTTGGTTTTGGCATATGGCACATTAAATACTTTTCAATGAATGTTAGGGTTTCCCGACTTTAAAGGTTCAATAAACAAGTACGGAATATTGGAAGTATATTGCCATACAATAATAGAGCCATGGTCACATCGTCAACTTCACAGACCTTCTCCCCTTCCATCATTATTTGTAAAAAAGATTCTGCATCCAAGGTACATCCATGTATACAGCACAGGGTTGGGTGTATGTGGTTCCTAAACAAGGAGAGAATAATGTTATCTATTCAATACAACAATATTAACAAGAATACTTTCTGCAAATATTTGCTTTGAAACACAATTCTACTCACATTAAGGCCTGGATATCATGAAAATATTTCCTGTGTGGAGTGATGTTTTAAAATGGTAAGGGTACACTAGCCTGGCTCTGCCCTCCTACTTCTGCTAAATTTTAATTTTCCTTCATGTTAAACGTATTGCACCCTTATACATTGTATTACGGTATTGACTACCTATAGTTTTTATTTGGAGGTATACGGTTTGTACGTGATGACACTACGTTTTATGTCATATTTTTTCTAAGTTGAAGATAGAGTGAACTGACTTGAGTGTTCAAGTGAAGGTTGCTAAATAAACAGCACTAAGCAACGTTTTGTTTGTTTTTCCTACACGCGAGTGAAGGTAAATGGCGCACTCGGATGCTCAACACTTCAGTACAACGTCTGGGTTTGTGGTATATTCGCGGATTTTCTCCGGTCAATTTTTTACTGGTCCAATTGGTGAACAGAGGGAGTGGCTGAGAACGATGACGTTGAGGTTGTGCGCTAGTTTGAGTCGTCATACGTCACGACCAAACGTTAGCGATTGGTTATGGCAGATCCAGAGTGGCTCTGGGCAGATCCATAGTTTTAAACTTCAACAGAGTACCCGCCTACAAAGAAGTTAATGCTTGTCAATGGAAAAGGCCAGACTCTGTACAAATGAAATGTACAAAGTCTGGTAAAACCAGCTACTGTATCCACTTATCCCGGAAAAGCGATAATGTCGAGCCCTGGATAATGATATGAACATAATAATGAATGAATAAAGATAAATATTTACCACTATCTCAAGCAAATCAGTACGTGGTTGATTTAGCTCTATTGCGATCGCCAGCCAGCTTTTTTCTTTCTGCTCTGTTGTGGTAACAGTTGTCGTAGTCCACATTATAGAGACACCCGTACTTCTGCCACTGCTGAATCAGTTTTTCCTCTATGACGGAGCTCTACTTTGTGGTCTTGTACGTCAAAATATCATATCCTCCGACTGGATGGAATCATAGTCTGAAGCTGAGTCTGTGGCCATCATACACTACGTGATTTTCTGTGAATTCAACTCTGAACGCACAAAATCTGCAGACTGGTGCGGACATTCTGCAACTACTGCAGACTTAAGTTACCCAGATCACAAATCGGGACAAAAATCTGAGCAAAAGTCGTTTAGTGTATTCCAGCCTAAAAATATGACATTCTTCTATTGACTCCTGTTGTTTTAATAGAGAAGGAAATTGTTGGGGACACTTGAATGAACCTAACTAAAACTATGATAGCCAATATAATTCCCCAAAATGAAATATGATAGCTAATATAATTCCCAAAAATGTAGGATTAAGTTAAATTCATAAGATTACAAGAAAACCTAAAGACTGCGATGCCCACCAAGACCATGCACACCAATCATAAGTAGCCTACGTTTATTACAGGACAACTCTTTTAATTATTAATAACTATTTTAATTAGCCTATTTAATAGGTTGTACTGAAAAACTTAGTAACTATAACATTTTCTTACATTTATGTATTTGATTGATGATACTGTTATCCAAAGCAACTTACATTCCTTTAAACTTATCAACCTTTTTCCTACGCCCCATGACGCTTTGCGCGAATTATGGGTGAAGCCCATAGGGGCTTGACCCCTAATAACAAGATGTATATTTTTAAACACATCAAAATAAGTAGCTACATGTAGTTTAAGTTATGTTAAATGTTTATATATTTGCTTGAGATAAGCTCCCCTTTTAGATTTACAAGAGCAGCACAAATGCTGCTAGTGTTTTATCAATCTCTGGGACCAAATGAATAGGTAAAGTCTGAAAAAATCACCTTCAGCCGCCTTATTGCTTGCTCAACGTGAATGCGTGCATGACCAATGCGTCGTGTTTGGGTGACTTCCTCATTAGTCAGCTGGCTCTGCTTGCGTGTAAATGCTAGCTTTTCAGGTTTTTAAAATTCAGGTTGTTGAACCAGTTTCGTTAAAGGGCACCTATTATGACATATAAAATGTTCCTAATGTTGTTTAGGGAGTCTCCAACAACAGTTTTACATGCATGCAATGTCAAAAAACACTTTTGTTTTCGTATAATATGCATTT
Source organism: Phoxinus dragarum (assembly GCA_033366665.1). NCBI lineage: Eukaryota > Metazoa > Chordata > Actinopteri > Cypriniformes > Leuciscidae > Phoxinus > Phoxinus dragarum. The sequence continues at coordinate 4,867 of JARPMJ010008689.1, read as the reverse complement.
ATTTTTACCTGATTTGCTAACCGACTCCCAAATGATTCGTTCAACGACTAATTTTTTTATTAAACCCGGGGGAAAATACGCCATCTCTCGTCTCTCGTGCATCTTTTCCTTCAACACCATATTCTTGTTTTACAACACACATGTTCTTAAGAGACAATACTGGTATGTAAGAATATGTCAAGAGCCCTGCAGTTTCATACTGCCTTTTATAGTATTTTATAGTTGTTATTTTAAAAATGGTATGAAGAATCAATTATTATTTTTAAAGGAGTTATGCTATGAGAATAATGAGATGTTTATAAACAAATTCAAGAAAAAAAGATCCCATTTGACTAATGTTGAAAAAATACCAAAAAATCGTATACGATTTTTTGCAGGTAGGCTATAGCATGTTCAGCAGGAAACAGGTCCAACACCAAAGGACACTCAAAATACGGCAAGCATGGTAGATGAAAGTATGCCAAATGAAGTGACACCTTTCCACTCACATCAGACTTTTAGAGGACATGGCATGGACAAAGAGTGAGAGGACAGACAACAGGGCTCCAGACTAACTTTTTGCCTTGGTTGCACGGTTGCCCCTATGGCACATTAAATACTTTTAAAGGAATGTTAGGGTTTCTCGACTTTGAAGGTTCAATATATAAGTACGGTATATTGGAAGTATATTGCCATACAATAATAGAGCCATGGTCACATCGTCAACTTCACAGACCTTCTCCCCTTCCATCATTATTTGTAAAAGAGATTCTGCATCCAAGGCACATCCATGTATACAGCACAGGGTTGGGTGTATGTGGTTCCTAAACAAGGAGAGAATAATGTTATCTATTCAATACAACAATATTAAAAAGGACATCATTTCTGCAAATGTTTGCTTTGAAACACTATTCTACTCACAACTCAGGGGATAAAAAAAAATATTTCCTGTGTGGAGTGATGTTTAAAATTTGTAAGGGTGCGGCAAAAATTTTTTTCCTAGGTCGCACCGGTGCACCTAACGTCCTTGCATCCGCTGCCTCTCCACGGCACGGCCAACAAAGGGCTTGTTCATATCGTGGTCTAAACCAATCAGAGACAGAGATGGGGTGGGTTTTTCCCTCTGATTTGCTGTGGTCCAGATATTCCTGTAGGCCTACACTGCTCGTGCTCCGTGCTGTGAGATTGAAATTGCGTCCTGCTGAGCACCACCAGAGAGTCAGGTGTCATTTAAACTGTGAAATGTGACCCAATTCCGATTTTTTGCTCATATGTGACAGATCGGATGTGTTCTATGACCGCGTAAACAGGAAAAAAACGCATGCATTCGCATATTTCGAGATCGGTTTCAGGCCTCGTTCTGTTCATATGTGGAAATCAGATAAATCAGATATGTGCCAATGCGACGGTCATATAAACAGGTAGATCGGATTTTCTCAGGCATTAGGCTACGTCTCCGCGGTTTAATGACGAGAGCAACCCCGACGTGCATCTGCAAAGGGACGGATGGCCCAATGAAACATTGTGTCGTCGTAGGAGAGCAATGTGGACAAACGTTGACACAACATAACCTATCAAAGGTTGGCTTGCTCAACCTACATTTTATGCAGCTCACATTCACCCATTCACTCACTCATTCATACACCGACGGCAGTGTCAGCCATGCAAGGCTCCATCCAGCTTGTCTGGAGCAGCTGGGGTTAGGTGTCTTGCTCATGGACACCTCACCTCACCATTTGTGTGAACACGTGGCTTATGAGTGTTTTCATTAGCTGCGTCTTCATGTCTCATTTTGTGTGAGCACATGGCTGGTGATTGGGGTCTTAGTACTGAGCCTTACTGAACTTGTGATCGATAAGACATCTCTTCATTTACTGCTACAAACTGATAACGGTCAGATAAGCAGTGGTGGACGAAGTACACATACAATGTACTTGAGTTAAAGTAAAGATACTCAAGGTAAAATATGACTCAAGCAAAAGTAGAAGTGCTGCCTTTAGCTGCCTCACATAAACCTGCACAACGCCATTAAATACACACACACACAGACACACACACACACACACACACACACACACACACACACACACACACACACACACACACACTACGTTATGGAAGCAGCCAATTTCCCTCCAAAATTAAACAAAAACTTATTAATGCAGTGTTTCTGCTACTCCCCAGAAAAAAAAATGCTTATAATATGCAAGTAATTTAAGTGTCAACGTAAAACGCAATGTACATTATGCATCAATATTGACCGATATTTGCTGCAATAATAGCTGCTGCTCTCTGCCCCGCTTAAAATCATTGGCAACGCGATTTGTTTGGAACTATTGAGAGCACACGAATCATGTCACTGCGCGGCGGCGAGATCACTGTGTCGCAACCGTATGGTCGCAATCTGGTTCGCGCTATACCGCTAAGGCAAGTTCAAATCAAAGCGCGCGCTGTATTGTGACTGTTGGCTCGTTTGACCAGTTAAGTTTTTATCCACTATATAAAAAGGAACGACTGATTTTGAAAACGTAGTAGAGTAAAAAGTAAGATATTTGACTTTGAAATGTAGTGGAGTTAAAGTAAAAGTCTTCCCAAATTTAAATACTTCAGTAGAGTACAGATACGCAAAAAAACTACTTAAGTACAGTAACAAAGTAAATGTAATTCGTTACTGTACATAAGTAGTTTTTTTGCGTATCTGTACTTTACTGAAGTATTTCAATTTGGGAATAATTTAAATCAGTCCACCACTGCAGATAAGTATGATTTAAACCATGCTAATGCATTAACACTAAAGTGAGCGTTAAGTAAAACTGTAATATTAATAACTTATTTTGTGTCATGTAGCTTGAGGCATCCCAAAGTATTGGAAAAGAGAGAGTTAAAAGTTTCTGTCACAATATCAAGTTCTTCTAAGCTATCTGGGATGTTGAGATGATGGAACTGATCAGGAAGATTATTAATAAAGCAATCTTCAGTGGCAGAAGTGATAGGTCTAACATATTTTGTAACACGGAGTCGGCTTTGCAGCCTTGGCTAAATGTTTACACGAGACTAGATAATGATCTGAGATGTTATTGCTCTGCTGCAGAATTTCAACGGCATCAACATTTATTCAGTGTGATAATATTAGATCTAAAGTATGATTACGACAATGAGGACCTGACACGTGTTGTCTAACTCCAATAGAGTTCAGAATATCTCTAAATGCCAATCCCAATGCATCTTTTTCGTTATATACATGTATATTAAAATCACCAATAATTAGGACTTTATTTGCAGCCAGTACTAACTCTGATAGAAAATCAGCAAATTCTTTGATAAAATCTGAATTGTGCCCTGGTGGCCTGTATACAGTAACCAGCACAAAAGTCGAACAGGATTTATCACTTACACTACTAACGTTACATAAAGCACCATCACTTCAAATTAATTATATTGAATACTGAAGATATTGCTATAAATTACAGCAACACCTCCCCCTCTTCCTTTTAACAAGCCTCGTATTTATAGTAGTAATCTTGCGGGGTGGACTCATTTAAAGTAATGTAATTGTCTGGTTTTACCTAAGTTTCTGTCAAACACAGCACATAGGTTAAGGTCTGTAATCATTAACAAAAAGTGCTTTTGATGAAAGGGATCGAATATTCAGCAACCCGAGCTTTATCATTTGTTCATCTGCATTATATTTGTTTTTTATTTGTTGAACATCAATCAAATTTTTACCCTTAAATGGGTTTGGGAGTTTTTTTGTATTTCATAGTTTGGGGAACAAACACAGTCTCTATATGATGATATCTAGGTTAAAGAGTCTCTATGTGATGGGATTTATCTGACCTCAGTGACGTGAGACAGCTAGCAGACGGTCGGTTAAACCAGTCTGTCTGTTTTTTTATCTTCAGTTGATTTAAAGCTGTGGCTGAAGTCAGTTGTAGGTCTTGTGTTCTGCTCATCTCTTCTCTTTTTTCTGTTCTTGTTGTTTCTCTAAATTGACATTCCCAGAATTCCCTGCGTGACACTTCACATTTGATGTTATTTCATTTAAATAATAATGTTTCTTCTTAGTTTTTGTCATCAGTTATGTACATTTGGGGTTTATATTACATAATATATTGTTTAATGAACGTTTATGGCATTATTTGGATTCATGTGTGTCATCATGATGGTGTTTTGTATTTGTGTGTATGCAGTGGCGTAGGTTTGAAATTTTGAAATTGGTGGGGACAGGGACATATATTTTAAGGTTTGATCAAAATTATTGCTAGGGATATATCAGTGTCACTGGATATTGGTAGGGACACGTCCCTAGCGTCCCTACTAAATTATACGCCCCTGCGTGTATGATACTGTGCACCTTCTTTTAAAGGTGAACTATGCAGTTTTTTTTTTTACTTTAACTAAATAGCTTCGGAGTCAATAAAATGGTTTTATTACTTTTTTCAGGTTAAATAGTGGTCATCTCGCACCCCTATGGGACGATTACCGGGTTCACGATAAACCACGATAAAATGTACTGACGGTTAGTATTATCGTTTAAAATTAATTATCATTAAAACCGTGTTTGATTATCGTGATTTTAATAACTCACTGTAAATCCTGTCCAGTCAGCAACAGTTTGACCTCAATACCAAAACTACGTCTGGGAAATAATTGGGCACAAAATGTTGTTTTGAGTTTAAATATTTTATCTCACTCATTTGAAATAAACATGAAGCTTCCGTGAAGAAAAGTTTGCAGCAAGTGGCTTTGAGCCAAAGACGAACGAACAAGTTCAAACAAGACTATTATTAAGAGTGCCATTTAAGTAATAATAATGTATAGATTCATAATTGTACACTTATTACACCGATTTTTTTTTTTTTACAACATAGGTGTAATAAAGTCCCTT
>JARPMJ010008688.1:0-32640 GCA_033366665.1 Phoxinus dragarum | reverse complement strand
TCTTCCTGTCCTATAGTTGTAAAGCACTGTAGTTGTTCTTGAGGGGCGATAATTGAGGCTGAATCATAAGACGCTGCCAAAGATTGTACATTTACAATTGTGTTTCTGATGCTTTCTATTTTCTCAGTGAAGAAATTCATGAAATCATTACTATTAAAATGTAACGGAATATTTTGTTCAGGTGATGTCTGTTTATTTGTTAATCTAGCCACAGTGTTAAATAAAAACCTTGGATTGTTTTGGTTGTTTTCTATTAGTTTGCGGAGATGCTCAGCCCTGGCTGCTTTTAGAGCCTTTTTATAACGTGACATACTGTCTTTCCACGCGATTCTAAAGACCTCTAAATTTGTTTGTTTCCATTTGCGCTCTAAGTTACGAGTTTCTCTCTTGATAACATGCGTAGCACTGTTGTACCATGGTGCTTTAGTTTTCTCTCTAACCTTTTTTAATCTAATTGGTGCAACAGTTTCTAATGTACTAGAGAAAATGTTGCTCATACTGCTAGTCATTTCCTCTAGTTCATCTGTTAGTTTGGGTTCACTGAGGAGCGGAGATAGATCAGGTAAGCTATTCAAGAATCTATCTATAGTAGTTGGAAGGATTGTTCTGCCTGGTCGATAACGCGGCGCAACATGACACATTTCAGCCGTACGTATGCAAGTTACCATGTAATGATCAGTGACATCATCACTTTGCGGTATAATATCTATATCGGTTGGATCGGTTCCATATGATATAATTAAATCTAGAGTATGATTAAGACGATGAGTGGGACCACTAACGTTTTGCTTGACCCCAAAGGAGTTTAATAAATCTGTGAACGCAGCCCCTAACGCATCATTTGTGTTATCAACGTGTATGTTGAAATCTCCAACAATTATTGCCTTATCGACATTGACCAATAGATCTGAGAGAAAATCTGCAAACTCTTTTAGGAAATCAGCGTAAGGCCCTGGCGGTCTATATACAGTAGCCAAGGCTAGAGATAATAGGGATTTCTTTCTTACATCTAGGAGCGTAACATTTAGCACAAGTACTTCAAACTGAAGTACTTTATATGACTACCAACTGAATATTACTTTCTAGCCCCTCCTATTCCGAGGGCATTTTAACTCCTACCGTGGCCGTGTTATTTCAAATCTGCCGGCAGTCGCGAGTAATCTCCCCCTCGCATTCGTCACGGTGCCACTGAGTATAAAAACGCGAAAAGGCGAAGCTTGAATTTCCCGGTATGTCCCTCTTTGGCTCATGTATTTTCAAGATGGAGGCGCAACATGGCTTCCGCCATTCGAGCATCTCACCTGTATGTATTATAAATGTTAGATTCTACGCTTACGAGAATACTTGATTAGTTGATAGAAGTAATTAATGAGCACATATAATTTTGAAAGAACGAAGTGTTTTTTGCTAAGAATCAACTTAAAAAATGACACAGTGTAGCTTAAGTTTTTACACGGCACCCCTGCTCTCGCCAGACGGCACCCCGGTTGGGAATCGCTGCCCTAACAGTTAATGTGGGTGAGGAAGAGTACATTTTAATTTCTGTGTGAACTATTCCTTTAAGCTAGCCATTCCTGCATTTGAATAAATAACCATTTGATAACTAATTTTAATGTATCATTCTATGGTATTTTGAGATCTAATCTCATGAACTTTAGGAAAGTCCAAAAATCAAGTTAGATTTAGAGGAACAACAGTAGATTTTTTTCTCAAAAAAAATTGAGATTGACCATGTATTTCTATTAACATAAAGGTGGTCAGGGATGGGCAGTATTTATGATACATGTATTTCAAATATAAAATATGATTTTGTCATTTGTATTTGATTGGGTTGATGAAAATTGCTTCATATTTTGTATCAAAATAACTTAGTGTTTTGTATTTTTGTAGTTTTAAAATACTGTAAAATACTTTGTAAGAAGTCTACATGATGACATCATAAAAATTCAGCCTCTGATTGGTGCTAGTATACCCAACACGTGCTTCTGGCTGCATTTACACTTAGCATTAACATGCGACCTGTATCCGGATGTCCACATACAAATTGAAAAGACAAGTGTAAACGTGTTTCTGATCAGAATGTTATCCGATCAGCGTGTCCTGGTGCTTCTCATATCTTATTTGTGCATCCTTGTTACCTTTCCATGCTTCCTTTCCTCCTGTCTCACCTCCACCTCCTGTAGGTTGCAAGGGAAGGCTGCAAGGAAAGAAAAGGAGGACAGAGGAATCGAATAAAAGCTTTTTAATACAATGGAATACTTGATCACTCGAGCGTCACACAGCGTCATCAGCAGCGCTCAAAGGATCTGCCCTTGTGTTGTTGAAGTTTGGTTATTTAAGAAATTCATAATAAATGATAATAAAGCAAGATACCCTGTTGCAATATGTGAAGATGGTTTATATAAACTGCAAAGAGTACAAATTAAAATGATTTGTGACCGATGTGGGAGGAGAATTGATACGTGCGCCATGTTCAGTCGATAAAACTCTTCTGCAAAGGATACACCCGTGTATCCTCGCTCATGACTCCAGGAAGCATCCTCACTCCTCACTCGCCTCCTCGCGGTGTAATTAGCGAATTGAGATGTCCTTCAAGATGGCTGAGCTCGATCGGTTTCCGGGTCATAGCATGGAAGACGGAGGAGCAAGGACACGAGCCCCTTGTCCCGCACGTTCCATATCGAGAAAATGTCCCGCACTTTCATTAGTCTGTTGGTTTTTAATGATCATATTAAAGGGGAATTATGCAGGTTTATTTTTTAGCTTTATTTACCTTAACTGAACAGCTTCGGAGTCATTGGAATGGTTATATTACTTTTTTCGGGTTGAATTGTGGCCGTCTCGCTTCCCCCTGGTGCCTGTCAGCGGAAAAAAAACACTCTTGCAATTTTGGGCCGGGGGGCCAAAGACAGAGAAATGTTTTTCAAAAATTCAAAGAAAAGGGACTGACTATAGACTATATGACTGAATAAAGAAAAATGTTTCTTTGGACTTAAGCAGATTGAGATTTTGGGTCATGCTGTCACAGCGGATGCACGAAAGGTTGAAGCAGTTTGTAACGCTTCCAGACCTGAAAATGTTGCACAGTTACATTCATTCATAGGCACTTGTGGATTTTTGATTAAGTTTGTTTCCAATTATGCAAATCTGTCTGAGCCTCTCCGAAAACTGACAAGGACAAGAGTGGCAGTGGTCATCTGAAGCAAAAGACTGAAAAAAAATTAACTAGTGAGCCAGGCCTAGCATACTTCAACATAAATGCTCCAACAGTTCTGATCAGTGATGCAAGTCCTGTCGGAGTCAACTCTTCGTTGGCCAGAGGAGAACTGGCCCACGGACTGAGCCTGGTTTCTCACAAGTTTTTTTTTATCCATTCTGTCACTGATGGAGTTTTGGTTCCTTGCCACTGTTGCCTTGGCTTTGGCTTGCTTGGTTGGAGACATTTCATATTCAACAATATTATTGATCTGCCTTACTTAGGGTGGTACTTTGTACATCATGAGAAGGATGGCGTCTACGCTAATATTAGTCTCTCTGTTTATCCCGAGGTTTACCTCAGTCCGCCGGATCCAGGCCGTATCCAGATCTGATGAAAGGACCAGCACCTGGACATGACGACAACGCAGTCCTGAAGTGTCAACTAGTCTCTTCCCTATGGTGGACCTGCGCCTGGACCATCCCAACGCATCCTGAAGTGCCAGCCTCATCAGCCATGTGAAGGCCTCATCGACACGACAGCCATCGGCACTGATCCTCACCAACTCGTCTCCTTACCGGCGTGATGACTTCGACTTCAACCAGATGGAAATGGATAAATACTCTAAATGTTCTGATCCAATCTGACTTGTAATGCTGCCCGAATCATAATCATACACTGTTCGTTGGCCGGACGAGAACTGGCCCACCGACTGAGCCTGGTTTCTCACAAGTTTTTTTTTCTCTATTCTGTCACTGATGGAGTTTTGGGTTCTTGCCACTGTTGCCTTGGCTTTGTCTTACTTGGTTGGAGACATTTAATATTCAACAATATTATTGATCTGCCTTACTTAAGGTAGACTATGACGCAATTTTCTTCTAGAAACAAACTTTGTTGTATTATTTTCATGTTATCACTGTGAAGCTGCTTTGATACAATCTGTATGGTAAAAAGCGCTAGGCCTATATAAATAAAGGTGACTTGACTATGTTTGTTGACAGGTTAGTCAGTTTGGATTGAAACAATATAGCAGTATTTAGAATAACGGTAACAAAGCTGTTAAAACAAAGAGTAATTTGTAATTTTGTAGTATTTAAGTTATCTAATACTATACAAAGGGAGGGATGTAGTGTAGTGACATCACGAGAATGGGGTTGGGAAGAGAGGATTGATCGCGCGAGAGAGGAGATCGCTCTGTAGTTGACGGAGTGTTAATAAAGTGGATATAACAGCAATGAAATAGACTGGTTATTGAGACAAACAACACAACAAGCTGAAAGGCAGAATACAAATGTTTTTAAGTTAGATAAACATTATAGGCCTAACAGTTTATGGTTATGTTTTAATGTCCCACATTGTCCCACACAAACTTATAATCGTCCCACATTTGGTTTTGTTTGATGGTGGTCACCCTAGCGAGGATACACGGGTGTATCCTTTGCGGAAGAGCTTATTGACTAAACGTGACGCACGTATAAATTCTCCTTTGGGTTCTCAACCAGCTTGCCTGTTGAGGCTGTTTAATGTTGTAATCAATCAGGGTGTCTGTTAGAACATGTAACTAGGCCATGATTGAATTTATTTAATTGAATTTGCACAACGCAGTAGCTATAGGCTTGCGATCTCCAAATAAGATTGTTACATTGTGTAGTGGGATTGCCCCTTTAAGGATAATTGCGTGGCCCCTTTAAAAATAGTGCCCAGATTAGGTTGGGTAATCAGGTGGCTATATAAACACAGGTGAGATCTCTGTCCTTCATGACCGTATGCTGATGTGGCCTGCTGGTGTAGGTCTTGTATCTCCTCCACTCCTCAGGAAAGGTATGTTTTGTTAACTTGAAGGATCAAAGATGGGAGGGAATTATAAAATTAGAATATGGGTGTTTGTGGGGATTTAATTTAGTTCACTTTGATTAATTTGCTTGTTCGGTATAATTGTAGATTAGTCGGGTGTGTCCAGGCATGGCTAGTGAGCATGTGAGTGTCATACACCGGAAAGGTAATTTTATTTTTCCCTTACCCTATTTGTGTGATTGAAATGCGAGTGGGGAGAGAGAAAACCCAAACAAAAATATCTATTTGTCTTGCAGAAGTTTCCAGCTGCTGCTTTGCTGCTGCTTAAATAGCGTGTCCAGTTTAGGACGCGCGATTTGTATGTGTGCAGGTGATTGTACGGAATGTCTTCCGTTGCTTGTGCCTGTGCGGCGCTCACGCTGTTGCATTGAACACAGGATCGAGCATCGGCAGTTGCTATTGCCTCATACCACGCTCACGCGGTTGCATTGAACACATGATTGAGCCTCGTCAGTTCATTATTGCCTTTACCACGTCCACGTGGTTTTATTGAACGTCTTCAGCCATTATTCCCATTAAAACTCTCGCGATCGCATTGAAGATCCTCTGCACAACGCTCACGTTGAAACACGCTGTAACTCCGTGGCCTTGTTTCTGGCGCCACCTGGTTTCCGCTGGTGAAAGTACAGTGAGTTGTGTTAATGTATTGTCTGTGTAAATGTGTGCAATGTTTCCTTGAAATTGTTGTTTCTTTTGGTGTGCTTCATTTCTTTATTGTATTATTGTTATGATTTTTGTTATTAGGTTTTTGGTTATTACCCCACATATTTAATTTGTTTATTTTGGTTGTATGTATCAGTTTTCTTTTGTTTTACATTGATACTGCTTGAATGCAGATCTGTTAAATTGTTTTTTTGGTTGGTTGCATTATTTCTTTGTCTTGCTCTACATTAATGCTGCTCTAATACAGAGCTGATTGACTTGGTTTATTTGATTGGTGCTGAGTGGGGTTAACTACTTATTTGATTTTTTTTGGTTTGGTTGGTTTGAAGTGCTTGTGATTTATTTTGGTTGATTGGAGCAACAAAATGTTTAGCAAGGAAGGAAACAACCTTATCCAATGTATTTTCTGGTTTTGAGTGCTTGACTAGTGTATGCCCCTTTCCCCCCCCCCCTACAAATTGATCAGAACGGGGCCCCCCTTTGGGCTGACTTATTAAAGTGTCTTTTATTATTAATGTGGAGCTCAGCTGTTTTAGTGATTAATTGATAAATAAAATTGTAGACTGTGGTATTGTCTCTGCTTGTCCTTTTCATTTATTTGAAAGCCTGTGATGGAGGGGGCTTGACAATTTCTAGTCTTATTAGTGAAGTGATACCGCTCGAACGGTTACAAGTGGCGTAGTCGGCAGGGTTGAAGTGACAAGCAGGGACTTCCGCAGTTAAAAAAAAAAAAAAAAAAAAAAAAAAAAAAAAAAAAATTCATATATATTTAAGAATTGTCTGTTATTTGTTGGGGTGTGTTTCCTTTACAGCAAAGCAGCAGCTGGTAAGACGCAGACAGGAGTCTGGTAGTGGAGAAAACTTGGGTTAAGTGGTAAGGTTCTCAGCTTCCTTTTATTGTTTTTTTTTTCTTAGCGGGGGGGCTTGTAGACATGGAGGCTGAATTAGAGGAGTTGCGAAGACAGGTGCAGTCATTGAGGGGAGAAAATGAGCGGTTGCAACAACAAGCAGGCCAGGCGGTGGGACCTGCAGGACCCTCAACAGCGAATGCCCTACCTGCCCCTAGCCCCCATAGTTGAACGAGTGGTCTATGTCCCTAGAGAACGGAGGGGCCGTATGTTTAGCGGTAGAGGGGAAGACAATGTATTTGAGTGGGTGGAGGAGATACAGGCTTGCTTGCGGGTCCGACATCTGCCTATGGTTGAACAGACCTTATTTATTTTTGACCATCTAGAGGGTCCTGCTAAAAATGAGATTAAGTTTAGGGCAAGAGAGGATAGGGAAACACCAGAACAGGTCTTTTCCATTCTGAAGGAACTGTATGGGTGTTCACAGTCCTATATTGCCCTACAGCAAAACTTCTTTTCCCGTAAACAGCTTGAGGGGGAGTCTTTACAAGAGTATTCGCATGCCCTCTTTGCACTAATGGATAAGGTGATACATCAGGCCCCAGGGGGTGTGACTAATTCAGTGGTTTTGCTTAGAGACCAGTTTGTAGAGCACGTGCTGGATAGTGGCCTGCGTCGGGAGCTCAAACGTTTTGTCCGATTGAACCCTAGCTCTACCCTTTTGGATGTTCGTAAAGAAGCCATTAGATGGGTGGATGAGGGGTTTCATTATGAGATGAGGGAAAGGAGTAATTCAGTCCCAGCTGCTCTTCAGTATAGAGTACAGGGACAGATAGATCCCTCTGGCCCATCGGACGTTAAGGCTTCAGAACTCTCAGAACTGAAGAGAATGATGAGGGCCCAGCAGGAGCAACTTAATGAACTCACTCAGAGCTTACGGCAGCTACAGTCTCAGAGTGTAGGAAACCACCCTAGGCTTAGCCCTATCATTTGTAGGCGATGCAATCAGCCTGGGCATATTGCTCGGAATTGTACATTAGGACAGACTCGGTTTAGAGATCAACATGCTCGTTCGTCACATGTGAATGTATTGCCTCCTAATGTGCAGGCGGAAAACTGCAACCCTCTGAACTGATGAGCCACAGTTCGGAAGGGATAGGGCCTGGCTCAGTGGCTCATGCCCCCACTAGTGCCCTCAAGGGACCTTCTACTTTGTTGGGTAACTGCCCCTCTGTTATAGTTAATATGGGTGGGGTTAATGTTCCATGTTTATTGGATACAGGCTCCATGGTAACCACTGTCACAGAGAGCTTCTTCCTGGCACATTTTGAACCCTGGGGTAAGGAACGGTTGAATGACTGTGGATGGTTGCAGCTTCGGGCTGCTAATGGTCTATCCATTCCTTTTGTAGGATACCTGGAGTTGGATTTTGTCATATTGGGTAGACGCATTCACAATAAGGGTGTCCTTATTGTAAAGGACCCTCCCCAGATCCTTTCAACATCAGGGTTGCCTGGTTTATTGGGGATGAATGTTATAGGTGAGTGTTTTCAGGAGCTTTTTAATCAACATGGGCCAGAGTTGTTCGATCTCCCTATAGTTAAAGAAATCCCAGCATGGACATTGGCAATGCAGTATTGCCAGACTGGTCGCTCTCGTAGGTCGGATTTAGTGGAGGGCCTGTACGTGTTAGGGGTAGACATGTGGTCCGCATTCCGGCCAATTCTTTGCAGTTTGTTCCAGTCACGTGTGATGCGCAGTGTGGGTTCTTGTCTATGGCTCTTTATGAGCCCTTAGATAATGGGAATCCACTTCCTTCTGGCTTGTTGGCGTCTGTATCCTTGGTTCCGGTGAGAGGTGGTATCACTAAAGTCCCTATGGTTAACATAGGTGAACTTGATGTCTTTCTGCAACCACGGCAAGTGGTGGGAACATTGTGCCAGGTCCAGCCCATGAGCTGGCCAGGAGAGGTTATTGCTACTCGTACAAGTGCTGCCAATGACCAACAGGCTGTAGTTTCTTCACAAGTGGGAAGTGTTGATGGGGTAGAAGAGGTTATCCAGCACCTGGATCTCTCCCACCTCTCTGTAGAGGAGCAGAGTCAGGTAAAGGGTCTGTTGGGTAAATATAGATCTGTATTTTCAACAGATGATTCTGATTTGGGGTGTACCAACCTGATTACACATGAGATCCCACTATTGGATTCTGCGCCTATACGACAGAGGTATCGTCGTATCCCTCCTTCTGACTATGTTGCGGTTAAAGAACATGTGCAACAATTGCTTGCAAGTCAGGTGATTAGGGAAAGTAGTAGTCCCTTTGCTTCCCCCATAGTCGTTGTTAAGAAAAAAGATGGCAAAATACGATTGTGTGTCGATTACCGACAATTAAATCAGAGGACTAGGAAGGATGCTTTCCCATTGCCCCGCATCGAGGAGACCTTGGATGCCCTTTCTGGGGCTCAGTGGTTTTCAACTGTTGATCTAGTAAGTGGCTATAACCAGGTTCCGGTGGCAGAGCAAGACAAGGGTAAGACCGCTTTTTGCACACCCTTTGGGCTATTCGAATTTAATCGGATGCCCTTTGGGTTGTGCAATGCCCCAAGTACATTCCAGCGGTTGATGGAACGCATGTTTGGGGATCAACGATTCCAAACCTTGTTGTTGTATTTGGATGACATCATTGTCTTCTCGACTAACGTAGCTCAACATCTTGTGCGATTGGAGTTGGTTTTTAGCCGTTTACAGCAGGAGGGCTTAAAGGCCAAACTGGAGAAATGCTGTTTTTTCCGTCAGGAGGTTCATTACTTGGGGCATGTTGTTTCAAGAGGAGGAGTTTCTACAGATCCCGGTAAGATTAGCACGGTGGCAGAATGGAGGCGACCTATTAATGCTGCAGAGTTACGATCTTTTTTGGGCTTTGCGAGTTATTATCGGCGTTTCGTAGAGGGGTTTGCCAAGCTGGCTGCCCCTCTGCATCGCCTGGTAGCAGAGTTGGTCGGCACAAAGAAGAAGAGGGGCTCAGGAAGACCCATAGAGAGTTGCTGGACCCCAGAGTGTGAGCAAGGGTTCCAGTCTCTCAAAGAGAAATTGGTGGGAGCTCCTGTGTTGGCCTACGCTGATTTTGCTAAGCCTTTTGTTCTTGACATCGATGCTAGCCATTCGGGACTAGGGGCGGTGCTAAGTCAGGAGCAAGATGGGAGGTTACGTCCAGTGGCCTATGCCAGTCGAGGGCTTAGGGCTACAGAGACGAATATGGAGAATTACAGTTCCATGAAGTTGGAACTCCTCGCCCTTAAATGGGCGATGGCGGAAAAGTTTAAAGATTATCTCCTGGGCCATCAGTGTACTGTCTACACAGATAACAACCCACTGAGCTACCTGAACTCAGCTAAGCTTGGCGCAACTGAGCAGAGGTGGGTGTCTCAGTTGGCAATTTTTGATTTTGAAATCAAGTATCGCCCCGGTCGGGTTAATGGTAATGCCGACTCATTGTCAAGGCAGTATTCCTCTCGCATGCCGCCACAGCCCCTTGGTACATCATTGCCCAAGACACTCTGCAGAGTGGACATCCACCAGGAGGGGGAAGGTGAGTTGGTAGGCGCAGAGCAGCATGCTATTGTCGCCTTCCCATTCCGTTCTAAGGAAGAGCTCCAGCAGATGCAGTTGGATGACCCAACATTGAGGCAATTTTTTGAATTTTTTTCCAATGATAAGTATCCATCTAAGGTAGAGCGGCAGTCAATGTCTAAATCTGCGCTTGAACTCTTGCGACAATGGGGCCGATTGTTTGTTAAGGAGGGATTGCTGTACCGCCACCTCCAACTTCCTGATGGTGGGGAGGAGGTAGACCAATTGGTATTACCAGAGGTTCTATGGAATGAGGTATTTAGGCAGTTGCACAATGGGCATGGCCATCAAGGCAGAGAACGGACCTATGAGTTAATTCGTAGGAGATGCTATTGGCCAAACATGAGTGCCTATGTTCAAGAGCATTGTCAGAACTGCAGGGAGTGTACTATTTCAAAGTCTAGTCATCCAGTAGCTCGTGCTCCCATGGGCCATCTGTTGGCATCTAAGCCCAACCAAATATTGGCCGTTGATTTCACCTCCTTAGAACCAGCAAGTGATGGACGTGAAAGTGTCTTAATTATGACAGACGTATTTTCCAAATACACCTTGGCAGTCCCAACTAGAGATCAGAGGGCAACTACTGTAGCCAACATTCTGGTCCAGGAATGGTTCTATAAGTTGGGTGTGCCGGCTAGAATTCATTCCGATCAGGGTCGGAACTTTGAGAGTGCAGTGATCGCCCAATTGTGTCATCTTTATGGGATTCAGAAAACTCACACGACCCCGTACCATCCTCAGGGGAACGGGCAGTGTGAGAGGTTCAATCGAACACTGCACGATCTTCTTCGTTCCCTTCCACCCGAACAGAAACGTTCCTGGACTCTGCACTTGGCACATGTGGTCTTTACGTATAACACAACTTGCCATCATACTACCGGGGAGTCTCCTCATTTCCTGATGTTTGGACAATCTCCGCGGTTGCCCGTGGATTTTCTGCTGGCAGGAGTGGAGGATCCAGTCGGGGGTAGGGTGGAAGATTGGGTGGCTAGGCACCAGGAGGGGTTAAGAATAACCTATGGACGAGTAAAGGCCCGTCTTGAAGCTGCTGCAGAACATAGAAAGAACTTGTATGATCAGACAGTAAGAGGTCAACCACTAATCGAGGGCCAGTTAGTACATTTGCGGAACTGTGGAGTTCGAGGCCGGAATAAGATTCAGAATCATTGGTCAACTGCACTGTATAAAATAGTAAGAGCTCCTCGGGAAGGTGGGCAGGTGTATAGTATAGTTTCATTGGATGGGCCCTCTCGGGTAAAACATGTGCATAGGTCTTTGTTGAAGATGGCTCATGAAACGGTACAACAGGCTTATCATATTGATTTGGGCTTACCGGGGCATGATGGGCAGGAATGTTTGAGTGATGGCGACTCTGTGATGGTGGTTATTGAGCCTTTACCACCTACCCCTGTAAATGACGCCTATGCAGAAATTGATCCAAGTGTGACATCTGAATGTACCCTCCCTGTAGTCTCTGTTTTAAGGGCACCGTCAAGTGAGGCTTCTGTTGTGGAGGCACAGGGCATGCGGAGATCAACTAGGACAACCGCTGGGAAACATCCGAATCGTTATCATTTGCCTAGGACCCTAATTGGTGATGTATCTTCTAGTGTGTTACTACCGACGGAAAACTCTCTCTTGGGTCAAGAAAGGGATTGTCCTTTCCGTCCTTGGCTGTAGAAGGTTGAATCATTGGGACAATGATTGAAAGTCCTGGGGTAGATTGTAGTGGGATTGCCCCTTTAAGGATAATTGCGTGGCCCCTTTAAAAATAGTGCCCAGATTAGGTTGGGTAATCAGGTGGCTATATAAACACAGGTGAGATCTCTGTCCTTCATGACCGTATGCTGATGTGGCCTGCTGGTGTAGGTCTTGTATCTCCTCCACTCCTCAGGAAAGGTATGTTTTGTTAACTTGAAGGATCAAAGATGGGAGGGAATTATAAAATTAGAATATGGGTGTTTGTGGGGATTTAATTTAGTTCACTTTGATTAATTTGCTTGTTCGGTATAATTGTAGATTAGTCGGGTGTGTCCAGGCATGGCTAGTGAGCATGTGAGTGTCATACACCGGAAAGGTAATTTTATTTTTCCCTTACCCTATTTGTGTGATTGAAATGCGAGTGGGGAGAGAGAAAACCCAAACAAAAATATCTATTTGTCTTGCAGAAGTTTCCAGCTGCTGCTTTGCTGCTGCTTAAATAGCGTGTCCAGTTTAGGACGCGCGATTTGTATGTGTGCAGGTGATTGTACGGAATGTCTTCCGTTGCTTGTGCCTGTGCGGCGCTCACCGCTGTTGCATTGAACACAGGATCGAGCATCGGCAGTTGCTATTGCCTCATACCACGCTCACGCGGTTGCATTGAACACATGATTGAGCCTCGTCAGTTCATTATTGCCTTTACCACGTCCACGTGGTTTTATTGAACGTCTTCAGCCATTATTCCCATTAAAACTCTCGCGATCGCATTGAAGATCCTCTGCACAACGCTCACGTTGAAACACGCTGTAACTCCGTGGCCTTGTTTCTGGCGCCACCTGGTTTCCGCTGGTGAAAGTACAGTGAGTTGTGTTAATGTATTGTCTGTGTAAATGTGTGCAATGTTTCCTTGAAATTGTTGTTTCTTTTGGTGTGCTTCATTTCTTTATTGTATTATTGTTATGATTTTTGTTATTAGGTTTTTGGTTATTACCCCACATATTTAATTTGTTTATTTTGGTTGTATGTATCAGTTTTCTTTTGTTTTACATTGATACTGCTTGAATGCAGATCTGTTAAATTTGTTTTTTTGGTTGGTTGCATTATTTCTTTGTCTTGCTCTACATTAATGCTGCTCTAATACAGAGCTGATTGACTTGGTTTATTTGATTGGTGCTGAGTGGGGTTAACTACTTATTTGATTTTTTTTGGTTTGGTTGGTTTGAAGTGCTTGTGATTTATTTTGGTTGATTGGAGCAACAAAATGTTTAGCAAGGAAGGAAACAACCTTATCCAATGTATTTTCTGGTTTTGAGTGCTTGACTAGTGTATGCCCCTTTCCCCCCCCCCCCTACAAATTGATCAGAACGGGGCCCCCCTTTGGGCTGACTTATTAAAGTGTCTTTTATTATTAATGTGGAGCTCAGCTGTTTTAGTGATTAATTGATAAATAAAATTGTAGACTGTGGTATTGTCTCTGCTTGTCCTTTTCATTTATTTGAAAGCCTGTGATGGAGGGGGCTTGACAATTTCTAGTCTTATTAGTGAAGTGATACCGCTCGAACGGTTACAATTGCAAGAATGGTGTATTGGTGTTTCTGAATCAGAAATAAATAGCAAATACGCCTTATAATACATACATGTATGTATTTTGGTTGCATTTTGCGATTCCATTGACCTTGACCATGTTCTTCTATTAACATAACGGTGGGCAGGGATGGGCAGTATTTATGATACATGTATTTTAAATATAAAATACGAATTTGTATTTGATTGGGTTGATGAAAATTGCTTCATATTTTGTATCAAAATATTTTAGTGTTTTGTATTGTAGTTTTAAAATAGGCCTACTGTAAAATACTTAACACGTAGCCTACATGTGCTTCTGGCTGCATTTACACTTGGCATTAATATGCGACCAGTATCCGGATGTCCACATACAGTTCATTGATGAATTGACAAATTAGCCTCCAATCCTTTCATTTAGGATAACAGTATGTAACTAGATTCACTTTTAAGTCTTTGAAGGGGCAGATTCCAGGCAGAATGTGCAACATAAATAAACAGCCTTTTTTCAATCTCTGTAACGTGTAAAAATATCTTGAGAGTGTAAAGGGTGTTGTCCAGTACATTTCTTTGCAATACAAACACAGAGATAGGAGGTGAGCACACCAACAATTGCTTTTTAAATGATGATGAACTCGTTTACAAGCCTACGGGTGGGCTCGGTATGAGTTATGGCCTTACAATTAGTAATCATAAACCTGCATCAATGTGAAGGTGAGCTCTGGAAGCAGCCGAATAACAAAGTGGTGATGAGATTTCTGAAATTAAAATTTTGTTCATTAGGTGATTACATTCATTAGGTAGTTACCATTCGTTCATTTAGTTCACTTCACGCCTCTGTCTCAGGTTTGATTTACATCCATTTCTGAAACGAAAAAAAACAAAACTTTTACGTAAAAAAAAAAAATCTAATTTAAAATAATCTTTCAATTATTACAGTATTTCAGATTAAAATAGAGACTGGGCCTTTTAAATCCATTGTTTTTGAAGGCAGACTAGCGCCATCTGTTGAGAGAAAATAAAATTGGCGCTAGTCTGCCTTCAAAAACAATGGATTTAAAAGACCCAGTCTGTACGTTAATCTGAAATATTATAAATATTATTTAAATATTAAATATTATTTTCAATGGCCAAAAACATTTGAAAATTTTGAGATTCAAAAACATTACAAAATGTTAACTTTACCACCATTTTATACTCTTCACTAATATATGAAAATATAAAAAACGTTTGGATAATTTTGAGTGCCCTTATTGAGTATTTAGGTGTAAGCATTGAAATGGGAAGCTTTAAATAAAGTAAGATGGTACGCGAGATATCGCGAGTGTAAGAAAAAGAAAAACGTGAGAAGGGGGAGGAAGAAAAGAGAGGGGATATGAATGTGCCATAGCTGAATCTAAGTGATCAATGGCCTTAAGACGTTCCAGTTCATCCCATTGCAGTTTCTGACTGCACTCGTGCAAAAAGCAATGACGTATACATCCGAGTGAACGAGACGGAGGTTAGCAAGTGAAGGGCATGACAATTTTGGACTGGAACGCAGCCCTGAGCATGTCCCTGCCGGGTTCGTCATTTATTGGGGTCCCCTGGAAACATTTCCGTTGTGGTCTGTGTTATTTGCAGCATGTTTGGGAAGTTAGCAAGTGAAGGGCATGACAATTTTGGACTGGAATGCAGCCTTGGTGACACTATAATTTAAGGATGCAGTTGACACATAGGAGGAAGCAGGATCCACGTGCAGATAGTCTTTTATTAAATAAACTCAAAACTTGACAAATTCAGACTCAGACTAGGAAACAGGACTCGGGGGCAGAACAACAATATACAACATCAAGAACTCATAAAGACTGAACTAGACACAGGGCTTAAATACACAGGAAAACAAGCTAAACAAGAAATCAAGGGGGGCGTGGCTAATCTAAAACACCTGGGGAGACTATTAAACATTAGCCTAAACATGACGAGAACTACCATCAAGCATATATTAGTTCTATTGGATTACGATGCCTATCACAGCATCTAAGGTGCTAGGTAGGAGCTAATTACCAGAGGTGGGACCAAGTCATTGTTTTGCAAGTCCAAGTCAAGTTGCAAGTCCTTGATTATAAGCTTCAAGTCTTAAACAAGTCATTAGTACTTTTTGCACAAATTAGTATCTCGGTGTTAATTACTAGTAAATGAAAAGTATACTAATTTATCTCAGGAAGGCTTTTTTTTTTTTGCAATGCAGATTTTAAAATAAAAGTAATTATTCACTGGGAAAATTAAATGTGATTTGCTACACATAATATAATTAATACAAGTCAACTGTACTCTAGGAGAGAGCTGATATACATATATTGAAGGGGGTGAAAACCAAAAACAAAAATGGGATTATCAGGCTCAAATCAAAGCAATGCGTAGTGCATCCACCAAAACCAACACCAACACCAAAACCAAATCCAGGTGAGAGGGTCTTTCTTCATAATTTTTTTTAAATACAGAACACATGAACACACCGTATACATTCTCAGAGAGATGCAACCAAATTATTGTTAAACTTAGTTGCTATATGTTTTTCCATAGAACTGGATAAACCATGGAGGAAATTTGACTGGAGGTAAGCCATGTAAGCTATTCTGTATGCAGATCAGTACTTTATTTAATTTTTATGTGCAGGCTATGTCTTTGTGTACAATTGATCTGTTTAGATAAAACTGCAAATAGACTACTGTGTATGTAAGGTAATAATTTATTTCCCTGTAAACTATAATTGGTATCTCTCCCCAAACATTTTACCGACTAGAATTATTTGTTGTCTTATGAAGGACCACAATCTTGTGCATAACATATCTAAGCATATTTATCCTCAGAAGTTGATCTCATTAATGGCAATATTGGAATTGAAACTGTCAGATAAGTGATTTGGTAACCATACCTGATATCAATCCCTTCATTCAGTTTGGCCATGCCTAATGTAGATTTAACAGTAATACTCAAATATACTTGCCTAATAAATTATGAACATGCTTATACAAATGGTTTCCTCATTTTGAGTGATTCAATAATATTTTATATATGCAATCTGAAAAATAAAAACTGCATTTCGTTTGAGTCTAATTGGTCATTAAAGTCACTTCTTGGCTGTTCGCAGTCAAAGTTGACCGACCACACAAAATGAAAAAGTTAGCCTAATGCAGAGGACTTTTTTTTAAATATGTTGAATAAAATGTATCTATCGGCCGCAATGTTGGACGAAGACGATCAGAAATGGAGTGAGACCAGGGCCTTTATTTAAAGGCTAAAATGTTTCTTAAATAAATGAAAGACAACAGCGATTCCTCGACGCTGACCAAACACCTGATACTGAAACCAGGCAGAGGGGAGAAATCCCAAACACCTTAAGGACGGAGAGACAAAGTGATTAAACGACCGCACAAATGCCCAATTTTAATCAAGAGTCAATCTGGTCCTGCACTGGAGTAACTTGAGCGACCTGAACACTCGCTGACACTCACTTACCACAGTCCCAATAATCACTTGTGGATAAAGAACAATATCAGTTGTGCTGACATTTACTACTGGTATACCGTTACCCAGACCACTCTCACCAAGGTGGAAGATGAATGGCATTCATTTATGGCATTTCTCGGATCTGCACAGGTCCGGGTCCAGCTTTTGAAATAATAGACGGGTCCGGGTCGGTTCCGTGTAGCACATTATGGGTCTCTTCGGGTTTGGGTACACATTTTTGGACCCATGTAGAACTATAAGGTACCACCGAAAAAACGGTTCACCTGACGACCCCGAGCCCTAACTTGACCCCCCGACAGTTAAGACAGGCTTACTGCCTACCTGATGACCGTGTTGAAGTGCCTACGTAACCAATGAGGGAGCAGCGGCCCAAAACATTCATCCCCAGGGACCCGGCCAGCCAAACCACTAGGAGGATCCTGGGTCACCAACACCCCGCACTCTGAGAGCAACACGACCGCATAGTTTGATATCTAACTGTAGGTACCCAAAATACTGGATTGACAAATCGTTCGCTGCTCGCAGTTGCAACCACTGCCAAGAAAGAATGATCCCCAGGGCTTAAAATAAGTTGAAAAACACCTTACTGTGACCATAGAGCCGGTGTCCACTAAACAAGACACAGGAACACCCCCCATGTGAACAACAAGCTGTGGACACGACGACACAAGGCGAGCAAGTGATTCTCGGCTGATCAAGTTACTTGAGCCAATCCCTTCCCCAACTGGTGGGGATCAGTTTTTCCGGCGGCTGACGTGATGGAGCCGACCCTTCTCCTTGGGGAGGACCTGCCGACATGGTAAACTGGAACCGAGTAGCTCTATGCTCCTAACTCAGATGACCCTCCTGGAGTGTTACCACCTGGCTGCGAAAGTCCATGCACCCCATATTGTATCAGTGTGCAGTTGGAATGGAATGGTTATGTCCCCTTGCACCCCCAGGGGTTCCCTCCTGCTCCTGATGCAATCGCTCCTGCAATTCGTCATCCATACCAGAGTTTAAATTCACTTATATGTGCTGATTTTTAACACCGTTACCTGAAAAGGGCCAACGAAATAGGAAGAAAAAGAGAAGAAATGGGCTACACCACCCAAGCGCTGCTAGCCACGGAGGGTCGGAGGGCAACTGTGCTGCCGTACCATGGGTGCACAGGCGCAATGGTATTACGCAGCGCATGAAAATAGTCCCCAGCTCGGTAACTTCCAACGTGATTGCACTAAGTTTGTAATACCATTGCACTGCTGGCACGGCAGCAGTTCCTTGATTATTATGCAGGATTGACAGTATAGTTCCTAGTCATATTGGCCAAGAAAATCGCAAATTTTCATTTTCTGTCGGTCTTAGTACCCGGCGTAACAAGAGAAGAGTCAAGTTTTAAATGGGGAAAAATATCTAAACTCAGAGGGATTTCTTTGGGTTCCAGCTATTATAGGAGTGCAGGGGAACAAGATGCTGATAAAATGACAAAAAAGAGAGCTGAATATAAAAATTAAGTAATATTGGAAGTAAAGTATGGAAGGGTTGAGTAAATATATTATTCAGCAAGGATTAATAAAAAAGGCAAAAATAATGGGAAGAGGGACAAAAGGCAGACATTATTTTTCTCTTCAGCCAATAGGGAAACATTCAATAAATATAGATTAGGAAGGAGAGTATATTACTAGACTAAGATTGGGGCACTGCGCATTGAATTATGGGCTAAAACAATGCCAAGTATACTTGCAGCCAGACTAATTTATTATACTTCAAGTGTGTTAATTATTAGTTAACTTGAAGTGTGCTATTTTGAAACAACTAATTTTGTACTGAGTATATTTTAATTAGACTTAAAGTTATGCTTTACTACAATTTAATTGCGTTTAGTGTACTTCTGTGTGCTAAATTGGAATAACTTCAAGTATACTTATATGCCTGTGTAGGGACTAATTACATGCTTGATTAGTGATATTAAAGTGTACTTTATTTGTGTTACAAGTACATTACAAATTCATTCCGAGTGTCTTCGAAACATACAAGCAATATGCCATAAGTGTATTTATATATATTTTTTTTATTTATAAAAAATTTTTTTTTTTTTGGGCGTTTTGCCTTTTTATTGGGATGTAGTATCTAGACAGGAAGTGAGGTGGGAGAGACTGGGGAGAAGGGATCGGGAAAGGTCCACGAGCCGGGACCATATATATTGGAGTATAAAAATATGCTGCTCAGTAATACCTTTAGCTTATTCCAACTACTACAAATTGCACACTTTGTTTTCAATAACAAATGCACATTAATAAACAAAAAATACTTGGCTATACTTTGTACAAAATACTATTGTATACTATAATGTATTTTGAAAGCATACTTTCAACACATTGTTACAATGATAATTTCCAGTGCACAGTTAAATATACCTAAAATATATTTTTAATAAAGTGCTAATAAATAAACTTTTAAACGATAAACTGAAATTTCACTTTAAGTATATTTTTCTAAAATGTATTTGTAGAAAATATACTAAAGTACAATTATTTTAAAGTGTGTTAAAAGTTGTATTGTGAAAATAGGTAAAAGCATGAAGCTAATATACTTTTTATATATTTAATGATAGTACAAAAAAGTATATTTGCAATGTTGAAAAAAGGAATATTTTTCAAAAGTTTTTTTTTTTTTTTTTTTACTAGGGCACTGAGTTATTTAGAAGTGCAATAGCTCCACTGGGAATGGCGTCCACAAGGCAAAATCACGTGTGATGACAGAAGCTTTATATGAAGTTCTGTACATTTTTATTTTGATTTGACAGACAAAGAGAAGCTATAAAAGAAAAGCTGGAAAACTTCTCACCGAGTTCTTCAGCTGTACAGGAAATCAAGATTCTGGTAGCTGGACAAGTTGGAGCAGGAAAGTCCAGCTTTATTAACTCCATCAATAGTGCCTTTCAAGGACGGATCTCCGCTAGAGCGCTAGTTGATTCATCTACTGGTGCCAGTCGTAGTTTCACAAGAAATGTAAGTATTTGTCACTTATACAGTTTTCTAAAAGATCTAGAAATGTAATTTGAGCATTGAACGTTTTAGTTCATCAAATGAGGATTTCTTGGAAATGGTTTACAAATATTTATGCCTCTATATTTTTGGTCTTCAAAAGCTAAAAGGATTCACCATCAGAAATGGGGAAAAAACCTCTGCCCTTCGTCTTCAAGGACATAATGGGCTTAGAAGCTGATGCATTGGCTGGGTCACAAACAGATGACATCATCAATGCTGTATTTGGCCACGTGAAGGACGGCTATAAAGTAATAATCCCTACATTCACTCTTTAACAAAGTTTGTGAGTGTGCAATAGGTTTGACGTTTAATGTTTATCATATTTTGCTGAATTTCCAATCTTAGTTCAATGAGGAGCAGGCACTCACTCATAAGGATCAACATTACACCAGTGACCCCAAACTCTCCGATCAGGCTTTCTGCCTGGTGTACGTCATAGCCGCAGATACTGTCCAATTCACAGATGATAAACTTATTGACAAGCTGAAGATCGTCCGCCGGACAATCAGTGATAAGGGTAAATCTGACCCCTGAATGTTTGATTATGATTTATTCATGAGTTCACATACATTACACGAGAGAGAAGTGGCCATAAAGTGGGTTGGGTTTGAGTGTGTTTTTTCAATGCGTAGATGGACAAAATCCAGATACAGGCTGTATTTTAATGTATTAAAACAGGGCATGTTACTAGGATCAACTTTTCTGCTTAATTATTTAAATGATCCAGACAATGTATGTGGGTCAGTTATGTAGATATGTACAACAAACTGCCATTTTTTTTTAGGAGAAAAAAAACTTGTTTTAGAACATTTACATTGCCTCTGTATTTGCTGTAGGGATTCCTCAAGTGGTTGTCATGACCAAAGTGGATGAAGCATGTCCGCTGGTCAACAAGGATCTAAGGAAGATCTACACTAGCAAGAAGATCAAAGAGAAGGTATGTGATGTCATCCAAAGACATACATATGTTTCAATTTTACATTTTGCAACTATATTGGCCATGTTGATCTGATTCTGTCTAATAGCCACATCTAATTTTCTGACCTAACATTCTGTTCCTGTCCAGATTCAGATGTGCAGTGACAAAGTTGGTGTGCCATTGTCAAACATCTTCCCAGTGAAGAACTACCATGATGAGATTGACACAGAGGATGACATTGATGTTCTGATATTAAAGGCACTTGATCAGATTGTTCAGATAGCTAATGATATATTGGTGGACATTCAAAGCTGATAAAAATCACATATATTGCATTTGAAATGTGGGTCATTCTTTGATTGTGATACATTTTCTTTATCACAGGAACATAATTTTGTGGATTCAAATTAATATTGAGAGGATTGTTTTGTTTTTAGTTTTACAAATATATGTACAAAGTCAGTCAATGAAAGTCTGGGTCTCAATGTAAACCTGAAAATGAATAGATATATTCAGATTTTTTTTTTTTAAGAAAGGAAAAGTTATGATGTAAAATCTTTCTACATTTAACAACATTAAATAAGTAATGTAGGAATAATGCAGTGACACATTTGTATTCTAGATTATTCAAAACATTTTTTTTTTTACGGTGGCCGAGAGAGCTCAACGTGCTGCAACTGAAGAAAACGCATGCAAATAGAAAAAACACCCACAAATTAAGAAAACATCATCAGTTTTACAACACATGTGTGCTCCAAATACTCACGCAGGGCCGGCCCGAGGCATAAGCGAACGAAGCGGGCTGGCTGTGAAAATCAAGTTTTCACAGTCTGGATTCCCCAATCGAGTTTTTTTATCTGTTACAGTATTTATTCATTTTTGTTAATATTATAAAAATACAGCTGATCATTGTTTGTTCATGTTAGTTCACAGTGCATTAACTAATGTTAGGTTAATACATTAACTAATGTTAACTAATTAACCTTTTTGTAGTGTAACCATTATTTATTGTTTTTTTTCCCCCCTTTTCTTTGCAGCTTTTTGCTGCCCTCTTTGATCAATGAACACATTTTTTGGGATAAATAATAAATTCATGAGGCTTATGTCACTACACAACATGAATACTATTCAAAAACTTTCTTTCAAATAAACATTGAGAAAAGTTCTGAGATTGTTTAACTATTTGTGTGTATCACTGTTTCAAAGGGAAAGTTCACTGAAAAATTAAAATTTGCTGTTAATTTACCCACCCTCAAGCCATCCAAGAGGTGACTGTTTTTCAGTTGAACAGTAAAGAAGATTTTTAGCTGAAACCGTGATCTTTGGTGATTCGTATAATGCAATTCATGGCTACTGTCACTTTGAGAGTAAAATAAATATCACAGGCAAAACAAGACTATGCCGTGACACTCATAACTGTTTGCAGAGGCTGTGGATTACAGATAATAATGTTGTAAATAATGTTCAGTTTCTTGGACAGACCAATTGTTTTGCTTTATAAGACCTCAATGAATCGTCAGGAGCCATGGATATTAATTTTGTTTTCTCTGTAATATGTTTTTTTGACTCTCAAACTCACTGTAGCCATTGACTTGCATTTTACGAATCACCAAGGACCACATTTCAGCTAAAAAATGTATTTACTGCTCAACTCAACAGTCGCGTAGCTGTCAATGGAGGGACAGAAATCTCTCAGATTTCATTAAAAATATCTCAATTAATTTGTGTTCAGAAGAGGAACGAAAGTCTTACGGGTTTGGAACGACATGAGAGTGATTACCGGTAATGACAGAATTTAATTTTTTGTGTGAACTATCTCTTTAAAGGGTAGGGTAGGTCAGAATTGTCTAAAAAAAACTTTTATTCAAATTTGTTTAAACTGTCTTTATATACCAATGCATAATTAAAATGTAAGTACTCTGATAAAAAGAGTATAAAAATCGAGTGACTCTAGACCGTTTAATCTTCATTAAACACAGCTCATTAATTCCATTCACTCCCCCTAAAAACGGGTGCGCGACTGCGCGCACGTGGGCAGAGCCAGTAATAACGGCGGTAGTCATGGCGACGGAGAGTGACAGTCGCGCAAGCCAATCCTGTGATTCGTCCCGAATGGAAATAATGAGCTGTTTAATGAAGATTAAACGGTCTAGAGTCACTCGATTTTTATACTCTTTTTATCAGAGTACTTACATTTTAATTATGCATTGATATATATAGAAAGTTTAATCAAATTTGGTAAAAAGTTTTTTATATAAATCCTACCTACCCTACCTTTAACAGCAAGTAGAGACTTCAGTGTTTTCTATAAACTTTGAGTACTTGTGCACAGTGGCAATGTTTTGCGCATTTGTTTTACTGTAATATATGCTAAATAAATTGAAAATGGATCAAAAGATAAAGAATATGCCCTTGAATATGTCAAATTTACTGTCCAAATATATATTTTTGGAATGTATGTTTACTGTGAAGTAGTGGCTGTGAGTTAGTGCTAAAACTAGATTAGCAGGTGGTATTTTTAGTGTAAAAAAAAGTAGTAAATCAGTACTTTCAACTTTTTATTGCATTTCGTGTTAAAAACAGAAAAATATCAGTGACATGATAAGACCATAAGATAATAGATCATGTAAATTAGAAGATTCTTGAAATTCTAGATTTCTAGTGTGTGTGTGTGTGTGTGTGTGTGTGTGTGTGTGTGTGTGTGTGTGTGTGTGTGTGAGTGAGTGAGTGAGTGAGATGGGTGGCTTTATTTTCTTTATGCACAGGAAAATGACTGAATGTTTCATTTTTTTAACCCTTTATCCAATGTTTAACCCTTAGAGAGCTTAGCAGAATTGCAACATAAAAAAGGTAGACGGTTTGTTTGGCTAAGGCTTTTCATTTAGTTACATTTTTCTTAGCAATTTCAGCTACTATTAATATTAAGTGAATAATTCACCCCAAAGTTTTTTTCCTTCTTTTTTTTTAATGTAAGTGTTTGTCATTTATTCCCCCTAATTTCATCTATGAAACACAGAAGTATCAACATTAAAGGGTTAGTTCACCCAAAAATGAAAATAATGTCATTAATGACTCACCCTCATATCGTTCTAAGCCCGTAAGACCTCCGTTCATCTTCGGAACACAGTTTAAGATATTTTAGATTTAGTCCGAGAGCTTTCTGTCCCTCCATTGAAGCTGTATATACAGTATACTGTCATGTCCAGAAAGGTAATATAAACATCATCAAAGTAGTCCATGTGACATCAGTGGGTTAGTTAGAAGTTTTTGAAGCATCGAAAATACTTTTTGGTCCAAAAATAACACAAAATAAGACTTTATTCAGCATTGTATTCTCTCCCGGGTCTGTTGTCAATCCTTCAGTTACGCTGATGGCGTAAGACGCTGATGACGTGTTATCTGGTGCGCCTCGAGCTTCATTTATAGACTGAGGGAGACGCACGCTGTAAAAGTGTCTCATCCGCGACATGCACATTTACGCACCATTAAAAAAATGATATCCACGCAAACAATGTAGAATAGCTTGAATATAGCGTGCGTCTCCCTCAGACTGTAAACGAAGCTCGGGCGCACCAGATAACACGTCATCGGCGTCTTACGTCAGCAGCGTCACTGCGGAGTCCTGAACGCAGATTCACAACAGACCCGGGAGAGAATACAATGGTGAATAAAGTCTTATTTTGTGTTATTTTTGGACCAAAAAGTATTTTCGATGCTTCAAAAACTTCTATTTAACCCACTGATGTCACATGGACTACTTTGATGATGTTTGTATTACCTTTATGGACATGGACAGTATACTGTATAGCTTCAATGGAGGGACAGAAATCTCTCGGACTAAATCTAAAATATCTTAAACTGTGTTCCGAAGATCTGAACGGAGGTCTTACGGGCTTAGAACGACATGAGGGTGAGTCATTAATGACATTATTTTCATTTTTGGGTGAACTAACCCTTTAAGGGGTAGAACCATCATCCCTACATAATCATATTGAATACTTTTGCTATAACACACTTTATCTGTCTTTTTTTTTTTTTGTGAGCCCATCTTCATTTTATGAACTGCAGGGGAAATTAATTTGTAAAGTCATGTCCAATTTAAGATTTACTTCCAAATCACTTCCAGTTTCTATTTACGATAAATGCTGCCTGATCTTGTAAACTTGTTATGAACAGTTTCTGTTTCTGTTTCTGTTTCTTATAATGCAGAATTAAAGCCAGTAATTGATTGGTTGGTTGGTTGAAAGCGCTTGAGACTTTGGACTTGTTTTGTGTTTCTCTGTAATTTGATTATTAACTGACTGTCCTTACCTTTAGACATTTAAGAGCATTGACTTTCCTTTTCTTTCAAATAGGCTTAATGAATTCTGCATATACATATGCACATACACTATTGTATAGTTACTGTGTGATATAATATTTAAAAACCTGTAACATTTTACATAGGCATTTAAGGCTAGCATATTTACCTCACAATTCGGACTTTATAACTCACAATTGCAAGTTCATATCTCAATTCTTATGGAAAAAAAAAGTAAGGATTGCAGGATATAAATGTTAAATTATGAGGAAATAAGACAGAATAATCAGTTTAAATTTTGTGTTTCTGATTTTTTACATAATTGTGATATACACTAATTGATAAAACACCT
Organism: Phoxinus dragarum; assembly: GCA_033366665.1. Taxonomy (NCBI): domain Eukaryota; kingdom Metazoa; phylum Chordata; class Actinopteri; order Cypriniformes; family Leuciscidae; genus Phoxinus; species Phoxinus dragarum. Next base: position 7,073 of record JARPMJ010008688.1, on the reverse strand, counting down.
TTTATCAAAGAATTTTGCCTATTAAAGACGATGCCCAGGGATCTATATAAACGACTGGATTGCTATGACAAAAAGTGAAGCCACCACGTCGCCATATTGGTATTCCCTTGTATTCCCTCACATTCTATTGAATTAATAGGAAATCATCTGGGGCCTCATTTATAACCGTTGCGTACGCACAAAACAGGCCCTGAAAGAGGCGTACGCCACTTCCGACGCATAAGTTGTGATTTATAAAAACAAACTTGACGGGGAAATTTGCGCACCTGCACGCAAACACTGACCCATGCGTACGAACGTTTTGGAGATGGAGCGCAGTTTTGGCGACACCCGATGGTGAGCTGGAGTCAAATGTCTTTTTGGTCACTTTTAGACCGAAAATCTAAAGAAAATTATACACATACAGAAAGATAATACAAATATAATTTCACTCGCCAAGCCTGAAGCCAATATCCACACTTTAAATGTCCGCGCCAGCGAGCGCGTTGGGCCGTTTAGTGAACGCATATCCTATCTAACGGCAGATGAGTCCTAATCATAAGTGCATGTTCACAATAACAGTTGTTATTGTTTTACTTCTGATATAAACATTTAGATTAATCTCATTAATAGAGTTAAACACATGAAATTTACTGAAAAGTAAAAAAAGAAAAAAAAAAGAAAAAAGGCCTATTCAATAAATACAGTAGCCTTTATAAATATTTGTTGTGGATGCAATGCTTTCGAACACTTTTCCTTTGGCATGCTGTGTTTTAATGTTTTAGCTACAGAGATAATTGCTTATCGTGATCATAGCAGATTGTGCAAATATAATGCACAACAAGGTCTATCTGTTTCCATTAAAATATAAATCAATGAAAAATACCATTTGGTCAGTGGAAAAGATTGAGAAAAACTTTCTCCCAAATATATTTTACACTATTTTATTTATTTATTCAAAAACAAAGCAAGGAAGGCTACTGATTTTTATTAATATGACAGCACATCCGCATTTCATATTTTCCTCATGTCTTGTACGGTTAAACATGTTATAATGTGGATGAATAATCATATGCAAATGATATGCTGATGAGGTTATGCATAGTAAAACTAGGCGTTGTAAGCTCCATATATGGTTATTTCGGGGAGGAGACGCATGTGCGCACAATCTTCCGCTGACTAGGATTTATAAAGTGAATTATGCGCAGGTTCTGGCGTACGCACGGTTTGTCTGAATATTTTTTTGCGCACGCCATTTTTGGCTTTCGGGCGCACGTACACTTTTAGTAAGGATCCTACGCACAGTTTTATAAATGAGGTCCCTGATTTTATTGAGAAAACATTACTGCTATGTAGTAACTAATGTGGTTTGAGTTAAATTAATCACTGTGGTATGTCTGAACAGGACGCAATAAAGATGCTCATAGGTTTCGTTGGGTGTATGCATGGTTTTTAGAACCACGCACACAATTAAAGCTGCAGTCCGCAGTTTTTCCTCTTTGTCGCCATCTCTGTTCGAAATCTGCTATTGGAGTTATTCGCGGAACTATCAACTTTACCTGGGTTGTGCCTCGGCACGGCGCAGCGCAGCGCAGATGAATCCAATGTTTTGAGGAGAAAGTGCGGCTGTCAGTCACCGCGCCGGTGTGGATACTGTCATTCGCAATCACAGATTCTACTTTTTGGAAGTATGACCAACATAACAATTTTCACGGGAAAATGTCATCTGAATAAGTAAGTAACATCCAATTTTGTTCTGACCAACTGAGGGGAAAAAAAGCATTGCAGTAAATCGCGCTGGTTAAATCTAATGATCGCCTATCATATCACGTCAAACCATGCAAATTATACTTTGTTCTCAAATTGTTACTGTTAACAACATCAGCATTGCGTGAGTAGCCTACGTTTAATGACCTTCCGATATTTATCCTTGTTTCGCATGGGACCGGTTGCAGTCTCTTTTTTTCTCTAGTCACACCAAAGTCCGAAGTCTTTTGCATTTTACAACAGGTGAATCTCCGATTGTCACTGTTGATTGGCATTTGAACCTTTCTGGATCCGGCATCAAATTAATACGTTTATATCAAGTGCTGTGAGAAAAGGCTATAAATCTCCACCTCCAACATTCTCAAACGCAATATAGCTTTAACAATATAGCTTAGCCTACACATTTACCCAAATTATTATACGCCTGTTTAACCGAAGCTTATTTGGGTGGGTTTCTCCCATCCTTATACATTGTCACTTCTCTGTCTTTAACGGCCCTGACGACAACGTCGGTCTCCTCGGCTGTGAACCGCTCCTGGCGTGCGCGGGTAAATCCACCGTTATAATAGCAATCCTCGTTGGAACAATCGCGCCTGCTCTTAAAGGGAATGTGAGAGGACGCTCTGATTGGTTTATTTCACGTTACACCCAAAACCACACCTATGAATAATGAAGCTACTTCAGACCAACCCATTTTAGATTTGCGTCAGGCGCAAGAGTAATTTATCCCAACGGTATAATAGCAACAGCGCCCGGGATCCGCCCACAAAGTTACTTCCGACCTCCTTTTCTTGCAGCCTTCCCTCGTATCCTACAGGGGGTGGAGCTGAGACGCGAGGAAAGTAAGCGAGGGAAGGAAACGAGGATGCACAAATGAGAATTGAGTAACACCCCCAGGCACTTTACACCCGTCATAAACCCCCTCACTTCAGCGCACCCAATCCGCTCATCCCAATTACATTTTATTAGTTTTTTCAGGCCTGGAAAATTCATGGAAATTAGTGACGTCTTCTATATATAATTAGGCTTGTTCTTTTTACAGTTGCAATCAAAATAAGCCATAAGTCTGTTTAAAATTAAACCCAGAAGTCATAAATGAAAAGCCATGGAAATGAATTGCTTAAAAATAATCCAGTGTTATGTTATGTATAAAAATATTAATAAAAATGAATCAGTTTGTTGTTGTTTTGTTCTACTCAGCTGTCCCTGACTGACACATTGTAAGATAGATGAACCAATGGATCCAATAGATCTGCAAAGACAGGAGAAACAACACAACAGCTAACTTCATATAAATTCAAGTAGTCATAGGGTGAGGTTCAAACTTCAAACAGAAATTTAATTAGTTTTTCCGATAAAATTATTTTGACCTCCACCCATATTATAACGTTTATAAAAATATGATCGCTAAAAAAATTTTGGAGCGCACATAAACAGAAATGATCCTTTACTTTCCATTCAAATAATGACAATATGTTATTTAAAGTGAAACTGAAAGTTAGATCTGAATGTATAAATATAGCCTCGGATGAGAGCTGCCATCACAACATATTTTGCACATCCTAAGAAACAAGACAGAACACTAGCAATTCTGTGATTCTTTATCTTGTTATTACTCACACAACTGTGTGTTGTTATTTGCTGAATTTATAAAGGGGAACAACAGCGAGATCACAAATGGGAGGTTCAGGTTCAAAACAAAATGAAACACCCTCAGGAGGTAAGTGCTGAGAATGTTGGGATTGTCTCAAAATATAATCATTCATATGCATCTTTGAACTTTTTTTTACATTTACATTACATTTAGGCTACATTTAGTCATTTAGCAGACGCTTTTATCCAAAGCGATTTACAACTAAGGACTACACAAGCGAGTCATCGTGAAGAGGCAAAAATAACGCAAGAAGTGCCAAAACAAGGGAGGATAAAGAGAAGGTTTTTTGAATTTTTTTTATGTCAAGTGCTCACGGAAGAGATGAGTTTTCAGTTGTCTTTTGAATATGGTCAGGGATTCTGCATTCCGGACGAGGGTATGGAGATCATTCCACCAGCATGGAACCGTGAATGAGAATGTTCTGGAGAGTGATTTTGTGGCTCTCTGTGATGGTGCCACGAGCCGTCGCTCATTGACCGATCGCAGGCTTCTGGTAGGGATGTAGACTCGTAGGAGCGAGTGAAAGTAGGAGGGAGCTGAGCCTGTGGTCGATCTGTAAGCAAGCGTCAATGCCTTGATTTAATGTTGTAATCACTCAGGGTGTCTGTTAGAACATAGCTATAGGCCAATGATTTAATTTATTTAATTGAATTATTTACATAACGCAGTAGCTGGCTTGCAATCTCCAAATAATATTGTTACATTGCAAGAATGGTTTATGGGTGTGGTTTCTGAATCAGAAATAAATAGCAAATAATTAAAGCCTTATTATAATAAATGTATGTAATATTATATATAGGCCTATAAACAAAAATCGAATTTGTTCAATTGATACGAGTAAAAGCACTGCGGTCGGGCATCACATGTCTAAATGAAACCAAACAATAAAAATATTACAACAGGGAAATGTGAAAATGCATGATTAATTGTCAGAGGTATATGCCCTGCCTACACTGCCTTTAATCCATGTCTCATTAAGTATTCATCATTTATCTTTTTATTTTTATTTTTATCCAGACTCTTTTAAGTGCAATTCAATTAAACTACAGTAAAAATAAGTTCGTTAAAGGGTTACTTCACCCAAAGATTCAAATTATGTCATTACTCACCCTCATGTCCTTCCATTTGTGAGACTTTTGTTCATCTTCAGAACACAGATTAAGATATTTTTAATGAACTCTGAGAGCTTTTGGTCCCTTCATAGGCAGCCTCCGCATCTAGCACTTTAAAACCCCAGATAAGAAAGACAAAGTAATCTATGTGAGTCTAATGGTATAATCTCACTTATATAATGCAATGCGAGTACTTTGTTTGTGCAAATAAACAATATTCCACTTCATTCACAAAATGACTGACCTGCAATGCGTGTTCACAAGGACATCACAAAGTATGTGTGTTTTGCCAATGCAAAAGCAGTTGTTGTTCTGTGAACATTTGATAATATTTTGTAAATATATATACAGGGTGAAGTCATGGAAAAGTGGGACACTTTTTGGTAAATTGCATTTTAAACAACCTAAATCAGTTTTGTATTAAAATTGTATGTGTTTTGTTTAAATAGATTGTAATGAAGGCCACTATGGTGAAATTTTCCCAATTTATGTATTTATTAACAAACTGTTCATCTTTAAACACCATCTGACACCCTCTTCAGCAAACTGGAAGAAATCAGGTTGAGTGGGACACTTTGTTAGGGAAAGTGGGACACTATTTTATGGTTAATGAACATGAGAAATACAAACCCAATTCCAATGAAGTTGGGATGTTGTGTAAAAGGTAAATTAAAATACTTGGAAGGATTTTTTAAAAATGCTTTTCTGGAACTAATGCAAAAATTGTAACATTCTAAACTTCAATACATTCAATGAATGGAACTTTCATTAAGCCTACATCCTTTTACCACCTCTTATCAACTTCAGTGAACACATCCAAGACAGATGAACGTTCCATCGTCATCCATTAGTCAGTTGAGCTCTCCGCAGGACTCATGATACCACCGTTGGCAGTGGCAGCAAGCCACCCATTCCTCATTGGCCTTTGGGTCACTTGCATCCCCATAGACCCCCTTGCAACCAGTACAGGGGTCACTTCCCTGAACTGTTTGCAGGGGAGGAACGGCAGGTTTTTGGGGGCGGACACCAGCAGGCTTACGCACTTTGGTTGTTTTTGGTTTCTTTTTGTCTGCTTTGGCCTGGACAAAGTTGAAGTGTTCCTGGCTTGTTAGGTGGTAGCTGAGTGGCCTCGCCATCATCCTCTTCTTTCTCTTCTCTCTTGTAGCTTCAATAAGGTCTGAGAACTGTCTTACAAAATTAATCCTTTACAGTACCCAAAAGCTTAAGTGTCCCACTCAACCTGATGTCCCACTCTACCTGGATTTTTAACAAAAAGCACTCGTTGCTTCATGAAACTGAGGTTAAATCAGTTTCATGAAGTCACATGAGTAACACGACTCCAGTTTTACTGGAGTCACATGAGCTACTTTAATGATCTATTTCATTGTTGCCATATGAACAGAAAGGACTTGGATCTCATTAAAAGTAGGCTATCTTCATTATTTGTTCTAAAGATGAACAAAGGTCTTACAGGTTTGGAACATATTTAACAACAGAAGTTTAATGTGGGGTAATCTAACCCTCTAAAAGTTACATTTACCAAAAAATCCTTATTGTAATTTGTAAATCATTTTTATGTGTACACAGACACTTACAACTGGTCATGCATGATATTGATTTTTACCTTAACCTAATTTATAAGTACGTGGCTTATTTATCCTAAGGGTATTACAACTCACGGTGTGTTACAACCATCCCTGTCTCCAGTCCCATATTGAAATTACACAGACACATTCTCAGAGAAAGATACAATGTATTGTTAAACTGAATTGTTTATATGTTTTCCACAGAACTGGATAATCCATGGAGGAAATTTGAATGGGGGTAAGCTATACATGTTTATAAGCTGCAGATGCAACCCGATCACGCGTCTCTATAGCAAGCAGTGTGTTTATCGTGCAATTTTTACGTGCATAGGACACGCATGTGTTGGTTAGGGTAGTTTTGGTGTGGGTGCGTGTGTATTATACGCTTAGGTAGAATTAGTGGTGTGGGGTGCGTGTGTATTACACGCAATGAAGTATCAAATGCACGCGAAAACTGCGTATCATGCACGTAAAAACTCATTTTCGCGTATAAATTGCACGATAAACACACTGCGTGATATGTCCATAATCGAAGAGCAATTTTTTACATCTTACAGTAATGTAAAAAGTGAAAATTTAATTTTTACTTGACTTGTTTATGGATAAATCCATATGTGCTCTAGGCCTATAACTAAAATGTCTCCTATTTCAGCAAACAAAGTAAGACAGAACAAGCTAAAAGAGGCCACTCCCACTCCATTTATATTTTTTAACCTCCCATCACCAATCCAGCCATGGTTTCAATCCGTCATCTGGCGGCTGTCCCTTGCTTATTTTCTTCTTTTGGGGAATCCTCGGGATAAATTCCCCTCCCCTTAGACTGCACGCCAAATGTATACTCTTCCCTCTATCAAATGTGAACTTGTGAATTTAGCATGTAAATAAATGTGTCTCTTGTCTTTGTGCAGACAGAAGGAGGTGCTGAAAACACGTCTAGAACATGTTCGTCTGAGTAATCCAGATGATACACATGTC
>JARPMJ010008687.1:0-32644 GCA_033366665.1 Phoxinus dragarum | reverse complement strand
AAGACAAAACACGTGCACATTTCAAAAAGACAAATTAGGCACTTGACCTCTCAACGTAACTTACCTGTACTCTTTCTGTTGGCTAGTGTTCTTTTAGACAGTTGTGTGGCCACAGTCCTTTTCCCCACAAAGTGATCTGTCTGACATCCAACTTCTCGAGTGACTTTATAGCCTTACAGCCACTACTCGATGGTATAGATGACCTGAAATCATGGCTTACTGCTAACTTTTTGAGTCTGAATGAAAGCAAGACGGAAATTATCGTGTTTGGCCCCAGTGATCGTAATACACATGTTTGTGACCTCCAAACGTTGTCACCTTACAGCACTACCTGTATTCGGAATCTGGGGGTCTGGATTGACAACAACATTACCCTTGAAAAGCAGATAAGTGCGGTGGTAAAGTCTTGCTTCTTTCACCTCCGTCTCTTAGCAAAGGTTAAACCTTTTTTGTCTGGTAAGCACTTTGAGATAGCTTTGCATGCTTTTGTAACATCCAGATTGGACTATTGTAATTCTTTATATATTGGGATTTCTCAGAAACACATCACGCGTCTACAAATAGTCCAAAATGCAGCTGCACGCCTTCTCAAAGGAAAACGAAAATTTGAACATATTACGCCAGTTCTGATTTCGCTTCATTGGCTACCGATTAAATTTCGAATTGATTTTAAAGTTTTACTTTTTGTTTTTAAATCTATACAGAACTTAGCTCCACAGTACTTATCAGAATTGCTTCATCCAGAAATTAAGTCAAGATCACTAAGATCGGGGGACTCTAACTTACTTTCTGTCCCTAGGACCAGACTGAAAAATAGGGGTGATCGAGCTTTTGCAGCTTATGGGCCTAAGCTATGGAATAGCCTACCCCACGATATTAGATCTGCCCAAACTCTGACACTTTTTAAAATCTCTCTGAAAACGCACCTCTTTTCATTAGCTTTTAATATACCCTGACTTGAGCGACTATACTTCTCTTTGATGTGTATCTTTACTGGTCTTATTGTCTTCCCTTATTGGCCTTGTTAAGCACTTTGGTCAACGCCAGTTGTTTTTAAATGTGCTATACAAATAAAATTGTATTGTATTGTATTGTATTTATGCATGAAAGACTCGGTCTCTTTTGTGGTCGGAAGGAACTGCTTTGTGAACAGATAATAGTTTAAATTACTTGGCTAAGGAATCATATCGATCATATAAATAATAGATCATATAAAAAAATCACATTAGAGGGTTGCAGAATTTAGTAGTTACTGTGGACTACCTACTATAATTATAACATAAGCACACAATGCAGCTTACCCTCATTGGTGGGCACGCACTGCCGAGGATGGCACCAGGTGTCGGCGCGACGGGAGGATGAAGGCCGAGGCGGGAGATAGTCGGTTCGGCCCCATTCACCAGTAACAGCGGATTATCAGAGCATCCCAGTTGTCTCTGACGAAAGTTTATAAAACTATCCCGTGTAAAATGATCACTACAGAGGCGGGTTTTGGTGGTGATCCTCAGCTCTCCATCAAGGTGGCTCTTCACAAAATTAATCCACCTCTTCTTGATGTGATCGTTTTTAGGAAATTTAAATAAGGACACCGATCTGTTTCGTACATGATCGCATCCAGGTAGTACGCATTTCCGTGACGAAGGCATAGCTAACTAGCAAACTGTAGGCTGTAGTAACTAATAATAGTACTGACAGTAACTCGCGATTGAGCGCCAAACTGATGCGAATGTGCTCTATTTATATTGCAGCCTCAGGGGCTCCAGTGCGTCATCAAGTAGGGGCGTGTCCAGTAGCTCAGGGGCTCCAGTGCGTCATCGAGCCCCCGTTTTAGCCCCGCCCAAAAAATCCGGAAAATAGCAATGGTGAAAAACTGCTTAACGGTCTAACTCCACAATTCAGTACTTCGCAGTTCACAGTCTTTGTAATATGTTTTAGCAATACATTTCTAACATTTATAATGTGTTTATAATTTTTTTTTAGAATTGCCTTTACAGGGACTTTAAGACTGAAATTTGGACACATGCTGCTGGCCCGAGGATTTCCGGTTTCTGTGGTAGCACCCCCCATCACCCCCACACCGGCTGCATAGGTGCACTGGAACAATCCTTCCTAAAACGCATTAAACTTTTGTTTACAAAGATGTGAAACTCACCGAGTGGCCAGGGATGTTCACTGATATGCTCACACAAAAATCTCTGCAAAAGATGCTTTCCAACAGGTTTTATCGTAGTTTTTGTCCAACTCCATTGACTTGTATTGGATGTGCTGTGAGGTACGGTATTACAAATATACAATCATCTGACATTCACCAGCTAACACAAAACGAAATATCTCTACACCTTTCAGCTGTGACAATATTCTAACATGAGATTAAATCAATGAATGAATAAACAAATGAATAACAATGTAAAGTGTGTTGCATCATTTCAGTTTATTTAGAAATGACAGCTTTAGCGTAGGTTCTGCCAGGAAGACTCAATCAGTGTGCCACGTATTACTTCTCTTCTAACCAATCATGTGCTAACACTCACAGTATAAAAGATCGGTACTTAGATTCGTCTGAGTTCGCAGATGCTGACGCTGCCAATTACCTCCATCCTCCCCAACCACCACCAAGATGGTACCTTCCCCCTCATCCTCCCCACCACCACCAGGATGGTCCCTTCTTTAACCTCCAGGGGGGTCGGCTGCGCCCCTGCCTTCGTCTTCAGGCAGGATATGCAGATTCCGCTACCCTCGCATTGCTCTCTAAGGACGGGGCCTACGCCAAAGAACTTTATAAATTCATGCTTGCTGGGCTGTTAATAAATATATGCTGTTATATCAATTTATCACCCGAGTCTTTCTGGTAGAACCATCACATTGATGCATTAAACATATAAATGAAATTGTCACAAATTTGTGAAATAAATAGGAGAAAATTATTTATCTTCAGTTTTCCACTGGTGACTCGGCCGATGTCACCTCTACCTCCTGTGAATGTCCTCGTGGAGAATATAAATGCAGTCATGCTGCTGCTCTGATGATCTGGGCTGTGCATAACCTGAGCTCCACGGACGTGGAGTGCAGGTGGAAAAAGCCTAGTGGTCCATCAGACACAGTCAAGGCAGTGGAGGAACTTTTCCCTGGATGTAGCTACAAGCCACTGACTCGTTCAGCGACCCCGGAGGACCGCAAGTGGTTGCTGGATCAATTCCAGGGTCGCTTCACGGGGGTTTCCTGGCTGCTCACTCCTGAGCCAGAAACTCAGCAGGGATCCCTTCTTCATCTCTGCAGTCACAGCATTGTAACTGCTAATAAACACCTGGGCATTGATGCTGTTCTTGCTGCCTTAAGGCTGTCCTTGGACCAGATAATGGCCATCCAGACAGCAACAGTGGGCCAAAAGGACAATCAACTCTGGCATGCCCTGCGGAAAGGTCGCCTAACGGCCAGCAATTTTGGGAGCGTGCTGTCCACAAAACGTGCCACCCCTTCCCTCATCAACAGGCTCTGTGGGAACCAGGACCTTTCTGGAGTTTTGGCTGTGCAGTGGGGCATAGTAAATGAAAAAGAGGGTATTTCTGCGTTCGAGGAGGGAACCGGCCTGAAGGTCAGAGGGTCTGGTTTATGGTTGGCTGACTCTGGGATCCTTGGTGCCACCTCTGATGGTCTCGTTGGAGAGACGGGCATTATTGAGGTGAAGTGTCCATACAGATTGAGGGACAGTACCTTTGAGGATGCGGTGAAAGAGAAGAGCTTTTACCTTCACCAGGAAGGTGGCACCTACCACCTGAAAAGGGACCACAGCTACTGGCACCAAGTGCAGGGACAGCTGCACATTACAGGGAAGACCACATGCCACTTTATCATTTGGACACCTAAGCAGTGCATGATATTGCCAATCTCCCGTGATGACTCCTGGCTGCCTAATTTGGGGATTTTGGAGGCATTTTACAGAGCTCATATGCTCCCACATATTGAGCAGAACTTGTAAATTGTAAATAGTGTATATAATGTAATAGTTCTTACAATCAGTTCCCCTTTGTTCATCCTTGAGGATTTCTTCACAGTTCCGTTCAAAACATTTTTGGGGGGCAATGGATCAGCGTTCTCGTCGCGCCTCCTGTCAGTACCTGGTTACAGGGAAGCCAATGATTCAGAACATAAGAAATAAAAACAACTAGCCTCTCAGAATGCAACCCAAAGCGCGTGTGTATGTGTGAGTCGCTGCTCCCCAGCGTCCATTCCTCCGTGTGTGTGTGTGTGTCTGAGAGTCGCTGCTCCCCAGCGTCCATTCCTCCGTGTGTGTGTGTGTGTGTGTGTGTGTGTGTGTGTGTGTGAGAGAGAGTCGCTGCTCCCCAGCATCCATTCCTCCGTGTGTGTGTGTGTATGTGTGATACCCCTTTTCCACCAGGAAGAACCAGGTGCTGGTTCAGAGCTAGAGCTATTGCCGGTTCGGAGTTGGTTCTACTGACGGGTCTTCGAAGAACCGGTTTGCCTTTCCACAGGCTAGAGAGCCACAACAGAGCCAGATCTTACGTCACTGTGTATACATCTCATGTTGCCCAGCAACGCTGGCGCGGCAGCTCCAAACAAAAACACACCAGGCTTGTTCGAGATGGTTCGGCTTCTCGCAGACCGATCGCAGTGGCCATGATGTCTTTGAACCAAAGTTCATGTAGAACATAGATAAAAGTTAGTACTACATTAGCCACACAGGATGAGCCACATTGAAAAAGCTGACCAAGGTGCAGGTTAGTGTAATTATGACGAAGCTTCATCAGAGTCATCAGGATCTGGTCATCAATTGACAGACATTCTACCTTCCACCCAGCATAGTACACGATAGACTCCTTGAATCGCAACACATAGCCAACAAAGATGTTAAAAATGGTTCTGTCGGTGAAGCCAGTTTCCATCCGTAGGACCTTTTCATCAAGGATTGATGCAGAGTACCTGCAACATTGATGCATATGTCGAATGGGCAGGCTCTCCTGTGTGGGCTGACTCGTGCCGGGCTCCAGGGGCTGACTCGTGCCGGGCTCCAGGGGCTGACTCGTGCCGGGCTCCAGGGGCTGACTCGTGCCGGGCTCCAGGGGCTGACACGTGCCGGGGCTTCAAGGGCTGACTCGTGCCGGGCTCCAGGGGCTGACTCGTGCCGGGCTCCAGGGGCTGACTCGTGCCGGGCTCCAGGGGCTGACTCGTGCTGTCCTCGACAGGTTCATTGAGACTATTGAGACTCTTGGTTCATTGAGACCCTTGGAACCATGTTGGACCCCTTTCAAGTCCATCTTTAAAATGGCAGCTGCACACGCTGAAGTAGGGATTGGGTGCCCTGTCTGCATGCCTGATTGAACAAAAAAAACAATTGTTATTCATACTCATGGTTTACTTACATGCATTAAGGCATAATACAGTTATGCATTAATGCCTAAACAAGTACATGTATGTGTCACGGAGTGACGAACAAGGGGGAACTATTATTTCAGGACATGTTTCCGGGGGGGGGGGCAATTTTAGTGGGACACCGGGACGGTTCTGGGGTTTCCCCCGTGTAATGCGTCCGGGCGCGGCGATTAGATGAAGAAATGAGCTTCAGCTGTGCGACAGGAGGAAAAGGTAACAGCGATTGGGACATGTATCCACCGGGTGGATTATAAAAAGGGCATTCTGGCGTGGAGGAAGCAGGACGGAGCGGGAAGGATTGTTGTAGCGTGGAGGCGAGATTTTATCCTCGGCATCGTGGGAACTGTAAAGATGAATCTATGAAGTGAAAGCGAAAGGGGTTGAAGAGTGGCTGAGCATCCACGTCGTTTATACAACAGATAAGTGTCTTTTGATAAGTTGCTGCTTGGAAGTATCTTTCACCGTTGCCCCATCGTCTGCCGCTACCTGCTCCAGAGCGAAATCGCTGGTCGCTTAAAAGTCCACCCATCTGTCCTGTTGGAAGACGAACGATTGAGTCGACTGGCCGTTTCGTCATCCACTGGACGGCGACCGCTGTACCAAGGGCTATCCTTGTGGCTGGATAGAGGAGAACGGAAACCTGGGGGACCTTTACCACAAAGTTTTAGAAATTAGGATATTTATTCAATAAAGATTGAACTTTTTTTACGTACCTTGTGGTCCGTCTGTGGTGTCTCTGGGTAACTCCTCAAGGTGGTACACCTAACAAGGGGCTCTTCTCGGCCCATGACATATGCATTAATGCATACACCAATACAGTTATTCATTAAAGCCTAAGCAAATACAGTTATGCAATTATTGTTGAATTATTAAATATCAAAGCTAAGTAGAAGCTTAAAGGGGTCATGACATGTTTTTATTTTATTTTATTATTATGTTCCCTTAGGTGCAAATATAGTATTACTATAGTTTTTTTTACAAAAAACTTTTAAAATGTAGTGATTTATGACCTTTTCCCACCCTGTTTCTCATCCTCTGATTCAAACAGTCTGTTTTGGGGGTGTTTCCCCTTTAAGAGTTCAGTGTTAACGCCCACTGTTATGATTGGCTAACGTCAGTGCCTATGCATCAATTATTAACGCCCTCAGCCAGAACCTGTGCGGATTCAGCGTATTTAAAAAGTAGTTTAAAGTTTTAAACACAATACTTACAGTTTGCGTCGTCGTTGTTGAGCCCAGAATAGTCGGAACGGACTTATCTTTGAGCAACAGTTTTCTGGAAAAGCCAGCATCATTTTGGGATTTGTTCTCAAAACAGTCATCCTTCAAATGTATAGAACAAACGCTTAAACTAACACTGCCGTGACTGAGACGTCCGCAAAAAATAAAGTGCATCCATTTTTCCCTGACGACTGGATCTTTCGCAGCGTATTCAAAGATGTTGTTTGTCCACAGCCAGGAACAGCACATCTGCGTGGCATCGTAATTTCCCTGTACACAGACCCACGTACTCGCTGTCCGTCGACTGAACACTTGTGAGGCGCGCAGCGCGCGGGACAACGATACGAAATGAGCGTAGTTGTCTTGCGCTTAAAGCGTAGTTGTCTTGTGCTGGAGGCGGTCTATATGCAAACGCTGGTACGTCACTTCGTACCGTGACGTCACTTCTTACCATGAATCCAGAACGAGCTGTATTTAGAGCTTGATTAAATAAATGATTCGTTTATAATGGGGAGGAAGTCTTAAGCTATGAAACTTGCAGGACGTTTTAATGGTACAAAGACCTCTTATATACTAAAAGATCAAGGCAAATTTGGTTTCTCATGTCATGACCCCTTTAAGAGGCAGAAAGTCAGAAGCCAGAAACCTCGCTAGCTGCATGGTCTATGCAGCCATTCCCATTAATACCTGAACAAAAACATTTTTACACAATGCATTTAACGAATGTTTTAATGCACTACTGTCATTAATGTGCATGAATGGATTTAAATGTACACCTCGTCGATGTCCTTTATACCTTAACACGAACACATAAGATAGGTAATGTGTATACATAAATGCATGAACAAATGCATTAATATAAATAAATGCATTACTGTGTAAATAAATGCACTAATGTCACTTGATAAATTGGACATCTGGTAGCTGCTACTAACCTGCAGCCATGCCTAACGTTAACTTACCCTACGTTACTATTAACACACAACACACTGATTGCGTTCTTACATTCATTTGAAAAAAATTATAAAATGACGTACTTGATATATTTTATCCACCGATTCCTCACAGCTTCACTCTTGGGGAATCGATGGAAACGACATGTGTTGACGACTGAGCGGTGATTGCAGTCAGGTACAAAGCACTGCACCATGTTGCTAAGGTTATTGTTAACTGCTTTCACACACGCACACAATATAAAATACACGATAAAATACACGATGATAAATATAAAACTCAATACCTATATAAAACACTATTATTTACACGATTACTACTGAAAGAACTGATATTAATTAACTGCACATTCACTATATAAAATTCACTGCAGGAAAAAGTTTGCGTGGCCGTCGTCAGATTTGGAAGTCGCTCTAAAGACTCTTTCGCGGTTGTGGCTTCAGTCGACTTCAGTGAGGCGCGGTGGTTTATGGGATGAGTAGTTCCTTCGCTCGGAAATGATAATATGTACACAGTCTTGTACCTTTTCCTTTTTTTGGATTTTCTCTTCGTTTTTTCACTCGAAATGATATGTTGTATGCTTATGAGTTCAGCCGTAGCTGGTTATCCTCAGACATGCTCTAAAACTCTTTAGATACAGATTTTTCCAAAAGTCAATGGGAGAAATGAATGGGAAATTTACTTCCGGGCCCAAAGCCCTCTCGGGCTGTGGGCGGGACTGTGATGCTCTATTTGCCATTAGTTATTATGGTAAAAACCTAACGTTACCTCAACTTGATTACTGATAAATTGTATAACAGCAGAATGATTGGCAGAGAATCATGTCTATGTTCTTCATCTACAGAAATGAAGAACATAGACATAAAGGGAAATGTGTTTTTCACCTTACTTTGTGGCCATCTAACTATTTTGGTAAATAAATAATACCAATTCGCCTTTGGCTAAGCCACACCGTAGAGCTATAAAGAGCTATAAAAGGCGCTGTGATTTCTGTTGCATCTGAAGTAGAAACGACAGTAAATTCTTTACCCAGACCAGGAAGTAAATCACAACTGCTTACAGTGAAACTGAAAAGGCGTCTGTGTTACCAGGGTCACTATCAGTTTCAGAATTTGAACATGCAAAAGGTTTTGTCTGCTTTAAGAAAGCTAAAATATATCCATTCAGAATATAAAGATATCTTCATTAATGCAGAACTCTCTGAAGAAGAAATGTTTAATGAGCATGTGTGCAAATGACATCCGTGCTCCTGATGAGGAAATGGATATTGAGAACAACAGAACAATATTTTGCATTGCCCCAGCAGAGAGAAACACTCTTGTAAACACTTTCAAAATTCCTAAACTTGAGTCTATGGCGTTTCCAGTGCAGTTTCCAGATGGCAAGAACACCTTGATGGGCCTGGTAGAGCAAAACATGTTTCCCCCAGCAGATACTTTAACTCTAGACTATTCTCTATTGACAATCGTTGTGCAAAGGATACCAACTGTGTCTTTTTTTGCACAGTTTGTGACTGAAATGAACATGGCCACATCTAGTATGTCTATCCAGCTGAGGAAAGCAAAACCCATGACCCGTGATGGACGCAGAAGAAACTGTTCAATGCTGCAGGACAAGCATGAGTTAGAAAACCTTGTAATAAATAAGGAAGCTACACGATTCATGCAACCATTAAGAGGGACTCCAGCATACTGGGAGAAATCTCTCCGTGATTTGTTTGCTATGCTGAGACAGCTGAGCACTCCTACATTTTTCTGTACGTTTAGTGCTGCTGAGATGAGATGGCCTGATGTGATTACTGCTATTAAAGCACAACAAGGTGAAACCATGAACTTTGCTGAATTAGACTGGTCTGAAAAATGTGAAATCCTCAGAAGCAACCCTGTCACAGCCATGCGGATGTTTGAAAAACGAGTTGAGGCCTTGATGAGAGATTTGATCAATTCACCTGCTCAACCTATCGGTGAGGTCATTTACTTTTTTTACAGAGTAGAGTTCAAACTACGTGGCTCTCCACACATTCACTGCTTATTTTGGTTGAAAGATGCGCCAGAGTTCGAAAAATATCAAGATCTGGATGTGTGTAATTTCGTTGATAAATATATCTCATGCAAATTACCAGACCCAAACAAAGACCCAGAACTACATAAAATTGTAAGGGAAGTACAGATCCACAGTCGTAACCACTCAAAATCCTGTAGAAAGAACAAGAAGCACTGCCGGTTTGGATTTCCTAAACCACCCATTAACAGAACCATGATATCCCATCCCAGGCCTCCTCCTGCAGATCAGTCTGACGAAGGGAGTGAAGCAGAGGAAAGAAATTATGCCAGTTTTGCAAAAGAGCAGCTGCAGAAAGTGTGGGATCTACTGAATGACTCAACTCAGAGTTTTGATAGCATTACACAGCTACTTTGTAAAGTAAACATGACTTATAAAGAGTACGAGAAACATATTGATACTATTTCTACATCAAGTTCAATATTTATGGAGAGACGACCACAGGACTGCTGGGTGAACGGCTATAATCCACTGCTGTTAAGAGCTTGGGATGCAAACATGGACATACAGTTCATTCTGAACCCCTACAGCTGTATCATGTATATTGTCTCGTACATTTCAAAAGCTGAACATGAGATGAGTGATTACCTTAAAAAAGTGATAAAAGACTCAAGCCATGATAACCTGTCTGAACGTGAGAGCATGAAGCAGGTCATGAACGCATATTCAAAGAACAGAGAAGTCAGTGCTCAGGAGGCAGTCGCTCGCACATGCAGTCTGAAATTAAAATCATCATCACGTGCGGTCATATTCATACCTACTGATGACAACGCTGTAAAGATGAGTTTACCGATGAGGTGCTTGGAGTCCATGGATGATGACGTAGAGAACGTGTGGATGACAGGATTGCCAGAAAAGTACAAGGCCAGACCAAAAAGACCTGAATTTGAGAACATGTGCATGGCTGAATTTGCAAGTAAATACCGCAAAAAAATGTGGGACACATACAGAAAAGAACGAGGGGAAACCCTGCTGTCATCAGATTTGGCCGTTTTTCCGGGGGGTTTTTTGTCCGTATACGCACAGGCACCACCAATCCGCCACAGTCCGGGCTTCTCGTCCGCGACAGGCATGTCTTCTGCCTCCTGTTCCTCCATCAGCCTCAGCTGCTCTTCGCTATATTGCGGCTCGTAAAAGTAGCCACGAACTTTCGAAATCCTCTTCTTCCATATCATATTGAGTAAGTTACCTTCCGCCATTGTCGTAACTTCACATCTGGCTCCACAGCGCCTGTTAGCTTAGCTTCCAAACAAGATCGAGGATATTGATTTTAGTTTCAGAAAGTGAAGTCCCACCCACTGATCTGTAATAGGTCAGTAGCGTGATTGGGTCCCACCCCCTGGATAAATGAGGAACGAGTGTTTGTAGTCTCAACCACTTTTTCCCCCGCTTTCAATTATTTTACTTCAATAAAAGGTTAGATTTTTGCACATTTTTTAAAAATAATATCAAAAGGATTAACAATGCAGATTTATTTTTTACATTAATAATTCTGACCAGCACTGTATATATCAAAAAGTGAGATGTATAATAGCATAGACTATTGCCCAACAACAACAACAACAAAACATTTGGATATTGGCAAAAATCTAATATTGGTCATCCCCAGTTCTAGAGAAGCAGCTAATGTGTTTTGCATCGTGTAGCCTCACAGTTCTCGCGTCCGCTGTCCCAGACGAACACCTTGAGGTGTGTGAGCTCTACCTCATCTCCGAGGTAGAGCTCACACAAGGCTCCATCCCTCCAGATTGAAACTTCCAGGAGCTTCTGTCCACACCTTATGGACAGATCCAGGACGGGGACTGGGCTTCCCTGGACCTCTGCCATCCTCAGCGCTTGTATCTGCAGAATAATAGACCAATGGTTACTTTGTGTTAGGGGTAAGTAATTCAGGTCAAATTACCCTCATTCAGCTTTGGGACCGTGGTTGAGTTGTCTACTCTAGATAGTTGTGTGAGTAATATTTTTATGGTTCAGCTATATATTTTTTATTATTTTACTTAAAGCTGCAGTCCGGCACTTTTTTGTGTTTAAAATATCAAAAAAATATCAAAAAACTTAACCAGCCAGTGTTCAAAACGATCTGCTTGCCTTACCTCGATTCAAAACAGTAAGCTTGTAATAATGATTTTAATTCCAGTGGTACTGGTGGATTTCCGCGGGAATTTCGAGCATGTCTTTGCGTCATTACGTCACTTCTGTACACATAGAGAATGAGTCCCGGCTAGTCGGCTATATAGCGTGTGTGGATGATGGTGGAGATTTAGCTTAGCACTTGGTATGGCGGATCACGAAAGTTTAAAGCGACAATCACCAGGGACAACTGGAGATTCACCAGTTGTAAAACCCAAAAGACTTCGGACTTCAGAGTGGCTCCAGGGAAAAAGAGACTGCAACCGGGCCCATGCTAAAACAAGGATAAACATCGGCAGGGCTTTTGGCGTGAAAGGTGGCGTGAACTCCGTGTTTTGAAGGGGTTCAAAATGTATGTGAATAAAATTTGATTATATTACAGTTTTAAATAAGCATTTGATTACACATACGTGTGTGTGTGTGTGTGTTTTTATTTCAAAGAGAAACCGTTATAAGGACCATTCATTTGTTGGTATGACAATTAGAATTTATACTGCACAGAAATGAAAACTGAACTACAGGAAGCCCTAATACACATTAAATGTAGTCACGCAATAATGATGTAGTTAACATTAATAATTTGAGAACAAAATATATTTTTCACGTTTTGATGTGATATAAGCAATCGTTAGATTTAATCAGCATGATATAGCCTACTGCAATGCTTCCCCCCACCCCCCGAATTTGGTCAGAACAAAAGTGAATGTTACTTACTTGTTCAGATGACATTTACCGCTGAAAATTCTAATGTTGGTTATAGACGAATCCGGCGAAACTAACGGAAGTAAAGCGGGCGCCATAACTGAGCTGTTGCTGGGTAGCGTTGCGCCTTTGCCTCCTATTGGTTTAGTTGCAACTTGCGTCCACTGGAATAAACAGCCCGCGATTTACGACTGTCACTAACGTGTAACTTTTATAATGTCGAGTGGGAAAACATGTCCCGTTATCAACTGTTTCAGTGGTGGCAGTACAATTTCAGTTTGGAAGAGTAAACGTTGTGAGTTACATAAAATACCCCGGGTCGACTGCCCCTGTCCGGTGTCATATGGTTTACACAGATTTCTGTAATGCTGTAAACATAGACGGCCCAATCTGCTGGTATTATTAAAGGTTTAAAATAACAAATTAAATTAAATATAATGCAGTTTTTGTTATAATAATAACAATTATTTAATGACATAAGTAAAAAATATAATAAATATGTAATATAGTGCTCAGCAAAATCTCCTCTCTAGCTATTTTTTCTATTCAATTAACATGCTATGGTCATTAATGGCTTTCCTGAGCTAAATGTAACGTTATGTGACATTGTTCTGCTGTTATATTGACCTCTTTCCATGGTTTAAAAACACTAATTGGTCGATATTATGTATACTTTCTAGCTGTACCTTACCCTTGCCTTTTGCAATGTGAAAATGAGATAAATAATGGACACAAATGAAAAACATGAATTTGTTTATTTGATGTCATTCATTTATTTATTGTTGCCAAATGGACAGATCTTTTTATAGTTTCCTCGTTAGCTAACGTTAGCCTAGCTACTAGCATAGTTATTGCCAAGCTATTTTCATAAATAATCTGTAAGATCGTTTGTACCTTCATCTGTGACTGGAGGCCACTGTCTAACACATAGACTGTAAAAAAATAGGTCTAACATCATCAACCCAACAAGTCATTCTGCCTGGCTGTTGCTGTCATCGAGGGTGCGTTATCACGGAGGTTTGTTTACATACCGGTAACAGCTCAGTAATGGCGTCGCCACAAGATGGCAGCCTACACAGAACGCTCGTCGGATTAGTCTATACACTTTCAAAAAGTATACTCTGACATTGCTGATGACAGTACAGTATCCACAGCGACGCGGCAGCGACAGGTTCTCCTCAATACATTGTGTTCATCCGCGCTGTTTCATGCCGATTTACTACCCACGCACAGTTAATAATTCCGCGAATATCTGCAATGGCAGATTTCAAACAGAGATGGCGACAAAGAGGAAAAACGACGGACTGCAGCTTTAAGTTAATATTGTTTGTAGCCAATGGAAAAATGTAACCTTTTTGTAAAGATTCTCAGTTATCTTGATTATTGTTGTCATATTTATGGAATTTCCTACTTTGATGTGATACTTCAAAAAATATATGAATATGTCATACGCCTTTAGGCTTGCACCTTCATGAGGGTGTTTAAACAAACCTGATTCTTTATTTTCATCTTCATGTAAGCACCAGATGAATGCAGAATAACCAATTTTTAGATATTCAGTAATGGCATTAAAATAACTCACTTTTTCCACCTGTACTTGAAGGGTTAGGTAGTCTGCCCAAGAAAATATGTCTTCCTCTCCTGTGACTGGCAGTGATGGACGACACAGGGCGTCTTTGGCAGCCTTTTCCTGCTCTTCGCTGATCATGTATGGACTCTGTGTTGTCATCAAGTAGGTAAGAGAAAAGTACACAAAATACTTAAGAAATCTTGTAATAAAGATTATCTGTTTAAAAAAAAATCTCACAACTCAAGCTCTCAACTGTCACCCAGAATTTAAACAAATTAAGCTGCATTTAAATACTGGGTGACAGTTGAGAGCTTGAGTTGCTGTGGTAACCCTGGCACATCTTCTGATTAACAGCTAACTTGCTCCCTCACTTTTTTTATTGAAAAATATTAAAAAGACAAATTAAATATGTTGCAGACCCTGGCTGCGTCCGAAATCGAATACTTCCATACTATATAGTATGCGAAAAACAGTACGCGAGCAGAGTAGTATGTCCGAATTCATTGAATTAGAAAAACAGTACGCGAAAAGTACCCGGATGACCTACTACTTCCGGTGAGATTCTGAAGTGCGCATATGATGGACACTTTACTATCCCATGATGCCACGGGAGAGAGCAGTTGCCGTTATATTTGAAAAATGGCGGAAAACGGAGACGCGGCTGTTTTCAAGTGTAAGTACTTTAGAAAACACTTTTTGTTTCTTTGTGGTTAAATTGTATTTGTTTAACTTAATATAAGTAAACGATTGGCTTGTTGAGGGTGTCCTTTTCCAGCCAGTTCAGAAAAATTATAGGTTTATTATTATTATTATTACGGAATAGACCGATTTAAACGTTAATGCTAGCTAACACTGTTTTCTTTAAACAAAGATGTTCGTTGTTTAGCAGTTTAATGAGAGTTACAAAACGAAAGTAAATTAAAACGATTATATAGCCTACCAGTGTTGATATTCTGAAATATTTGTTGGCTACATAGCAGGCTAACTGTTAATTACTGTTAATAATTTGTTTCAAATGAACACGTGTACCTCAGCTTGTCAATGTAACATTAATAGATTGACCATGGTTCATTACTATTGTTAAATTCTGTGTTGATGTCAGAAACACCCCTCTATGCACTAAATGGGATCCCAGGAACTAGAGCCAGACAGAAATATTAGAAAAACTAAAACAATTTTATTTGTTAATATTTCTCAGTAAAATTCTAGAGCAATTTTTCCACAATTAATAAATACACAATATTGTAATAAAATAGAATCTTTTCTAAATAACCGGACGACAGTTAGCAGATTGTTCTGTCAGCTGGCCCTTTAAGTCGACCAAGGCCGGGGGCGTGGCGAACTAGACGTCGCAAGTCATAGGGATTTCCTGGAGGCGTGGCGAACTAGCTGTCGAGGCACAGGGGATTCCTGGAGGCGTGGCGAACTAGCTGTCGAGGCACAGGGGATTCCTGGAGGCGTGGCGAACTAGCTGTCGAGGCACAGGGGATTCCTGGAGGCGTGGCCGAGTGCAGCCGTATCAGGGCGGGAGATCCCGGAAATACGTCTTCACCACCCACAGCGCGGCGACTCCAACCCAAACAAGGAGGAAGTAGCAATTAATACACAGCAAAAATAGTGATAGCGATTTCCGACTCTCCTTAATGGATCATATACAGAAAAATAACTTTCCTGTCCTAGATGGGAATTGACGCCTCTCTCTCTCTCAACCACGTTGTCTGGCAGGCGACCTGGATTCAACGGGGCTCGGCAGCTTTCCGTCCTCAAACCTGGAAAGGGGATCAGTCACACGTCCTCAACAAAGGCGGCTACAGGGAGCGCTAGACCATTAAGCCATGGATTACGAGAGGATAAAGCAAGAAGAACGTCCCTTTCAATAATACTTGCGTGCGTCGGTAATTCAAGTCTTCAATCGATCGTACCAGCCGAGGAACACCCGCGTAGAGAAGAGAGATCAGAGTCCGGACAGCGCACCATGGTAAGCTCCAGTTCCCCTTTTATAGAGCTGTGAGTCTATAATTATGATGCTTGAGAGGTGTGGCAACTAATCAGTCAATCAGGACCACCTGTAGTAGTCCATTACATACCATACCCATAGTAGGCTTCTAACAAACAATGTCAATAAACACACGTGCTCATTGTAAACACATCATACGTGCTCAACAACTATTACACACAGACACTGCACGCAACATCTCACTGCAATCAAAATCAACACATAATATTAAAAAGAAGTCATACTATCCCTCAACCCACTTTACAGGACCCCATCTGACAGTTACCCCCTCACTTTAACATAAGTCGTCCCGACTATGTCACCGCTTGGTATCTCAGTGGCCGAGTGCCCCGTGTGGATCGCTGGGAGCGACGCAGCCCCAGGGACTCTTCTGCCAGGGCTTCTGGCGATGGATGTTCCATTTCTGTTGCATCCTTATGTGCTTGTGGGGCTGTACTAGACCTCACCGGAGAGTCAGGATCATCGCTGGTGGTCTCCATCTCCTCTAGCTGGGGTGGTTCCAAGTGTAGTGGAGGGTCTGGAGCGGTTACCTCGGGTACTGGTGGGGGTCGAGTGCTCCAGAATACCAAGGGTCTGTATCCATGGTTGTTGTCCACCCCTTGCGACCAGGGTGTTCCCTCCTCCTGGGTGGATTGTGCCGGTTCGTTGGCTGGCAGCTGTGGGAAAGACACTGGACACACTCGCAAGTTATTCCTATGAGCAGTACGAATAGGACCTTCCTCACCTTCGGGACGAATCAGGTACACAGGTCGGCCCGGGCGCAGTTGGGAAACTACCACAAAGGACGTCGGCTGCCATCGAGGTGCCAGCTTTCCGTAGGCTCGTCGACGGAAGTGCCGGAGGAGGACACGCTCTCCAACCAGGAGGTCTGATACCTTGGCTCTCTGATCCCGACGGATCTTATCACTTTGCTGTCTCTGCCAGGTATGGTGTTGGACCACTCTACGTGCCTGGTTAAGTACCTGGTGATGGGCCTGTACCCACCCATTAAGGGTCTGTCGCTGGGTCACAGGCCCAGCCTCGTGGATCCAATCTACTGGGAGCCTTGCATGTCTTCCAAACACAACATAGTAAGGAGTGAGGCCAGTGGTGCCATGTGGAGTATTGTTGTATGCCTGGAGGAGGGCAGGTAATCTCGAAGGCCACTGGGACTGTGCCTCATCTGTTAAAGTTCCCAGCAGCTTCAGGAGAGTCTGATTAAACCTCTCACATGCTCCATTACCCTGTGGGTGATATGCCGTGGTACGCTTCGTCCGACATCCATACAAGAGACAGAGCTGCTGAAATAGGTCAGAAGTAAATGCCGCTCCACGATCCGAGAGAATGTGCTCCGGGCTCCCATACACCTGGAACAGGTTCTTCCATACTGCCTTCGCAGTGGTGGCGGCGGTCTGATCCCTGGTAGGCACTGCTAGGGCATATTTCGAGAACAAATCAGTCATTACCAGAATATATGGATAAGAGTCTCCTGAACGACCCAATGATAGAAAGTCAATGCCCACTATCTGGAAGGGGTATGAAGTCTCTATGGGCACCAAAGGGGCTCTTACCTCAGGGCCTGATTTGTACAATACACACTCAGGACAGTCAGCAGCCCACTTAGTAGAGTCTCGTCGCATTCCATACCAGAAGAAGCGCTTCTTCAGCAGGGAGAGCGTTCTTTCAGCACTAGGATGGCCACTTTCTATGTGGTATTCCTGCCACAGAGTTTTTGTGTGGGCACTTGGAACCAGGATCTGACTAGAGGATTCACCCATATGCTCCTCGGTTCTAGTCACTCTCCGCAGGGCATCCCGGCCTATTTCAATCTGGTCCCAATCACGTAAGAACTGCTGAAGTCCCGCCCCCAGTACAACCTGTTCTTCAAGGGGAGGGGGTTGGCCCTGTTGTTTCCAGGAGAGCAACTGACTTAAGTCAGGATCTTCACGTTGTCGTGTGTACCACACGGATTGTTCTGTAGAATCCTCTCCTTCAGTAGACTCTGCCCCCACCAACCGAGTCATGACCTCTTGCTGTTCTCCTGGGAGTCTAGATAGAACATCAGCGTTGCGGTTAGCGGTCCCCGGACGGTATCGGATTGTATACTTGAAGTTGGCTAGCTGGGCTGCCCACCGTTGTTCCACCGCTCCCAGCTTTGCGGTCTCCAAATGCACAAGTGGATTGTTGTCTGTAAAGACCTCTACCTCCATTCCCCATAGATAGTCTTTGAACTTGTCCGTCATTGCCCACTTAAGGGCCAGCAGTTCCAACTTGAACGAACTGTAATTCTGGTCGTTCCTTTCAGCGGGGTGGAGACTTCGACTGGCATAGGCAATGACACGTTCTTTTCCACCCTGAACCTGAGCCAGTACTGCTCCCAGACCCTCCAGGCTCGCATCTGTGTACAAACGGAAAGGCAAGTTAAAATCAGCATAAGCCAAAATGGGAGGGCTCACCAGAACTTCCTTCAGCTGTTGAAATGCCTGTTCGCACTCCGTTGTCCAATGGATGGGTGTAGTCTTGTGGGCAGTTGCCATGCCCCGTAGTAGGCCATGGAGGGGAGCAGCAATCTTAGCAAATGCCGGGATGTACCGACGGTAATAGCCCACTAGCCCAAGGAAGGACCGGACCTGGTGGAGATTCTGTGGGGCAGTCCAGGCCTGGATGACCGCCGTCTTCTCAGGATTGGTGGCTACCCCTTCTGAGCTTACAATATGTCCTAAATAGGTCACTTGTTTCTTGAATAATTGACACTTTCTGGGCTGAAGCTTTAAGCCATGGCCATGAAGTCGCTCAAACACTCGGTCCAAGTCTTGGAGGTGTTGGTTAAAACTGGATGAATACACAATGACATCATCGAGGTATATTAATAGGGATTCATTCAGGAACTCACCAAGACAGCGCTGCATGAGTCTTTGGAACGTTGCTGGTGCATTACAAAGCCCGAAGGGCATACGCTCAAAGTCCAAGGGGTGTGGTGAAGGCAGTCTTCTCCCTGTCCCGCTCGTCCACCTCAACTTGCCAATAGCCACTTGCCAGGTCTAACGTTGAGTACCATTGGGCACCTTTAAGACTAGTCAAAGACTCTTCGATGCGGGGGAGCGGATAGGCATCCTTATGCGTGGCCGAGTTCAACTTTCTGTAGTCTACACAGAATCGCCAAGACCCATCCTTCTTTTTTACAAGTACGATTGGTGCAGCCCACGGGCTAGAACTCTCCCTGATGACCCCACCATCCAACATATTCCTCAGCAAGCTCTTTAGTTCTGGATACAGCGAAGGTGGAACTGGTCTGTATCGCTCACGGCTAGGAGGAGCAGTCCCGGTGTGGATATGGTGTTTCACAATATTAGTGTGGCCAAAGTCCTCGTCATGTTCTGCAAAGATAGAACACCATTTCGTCAACAACTCCTCCAGGCGTTGGCGCTGTTCCTGGTTCAATGCAGCACCCTCTTGTTCCAGGCCAGATGGTAAGGTGGGGGGACTGGCACACACAGTGCTGACACCAACTTCGACCACTCCAGGGCTGCCCGGTGTCAATATCAGCTCCCTCTGCCCAACGATGTGTTCAGGTGGGCAGTGGGGTAACTTCAGCAAGTGGCCGACGCTGAGGGACCTCTACGGGGAACATAGTTGGGTTGCAGAGCCTCAAAGGCAGATGGCCATCATGTACCACAGCAATAGTACGTGCTGTAAGCCAACTTGACTCTTCCTCTGACAATGGTTCAATCAGCACGGTGCAGTTGTCCCTGGGCACTTCATCACTCGTCCGACACCACAGCACCATCTCTGTCTGAGGAGGAATAACAACAGAAGGCTGCTTAGTTAGCTTCGCCACCCCATGGCCCAGGGCTGTTGGCCTTGTCTGCTGTATTTGTCTACATACTGCAAAGGCCTTTTCCCATAAGTTACCTTCAGTTGGTGCCACCGCAGCCCGGAAGGCCACCACTCCTGGATGGATACCCTGCATGAGTTCCCTCCAGCATTCGGTTATCACATTCATGCCCAAGACTGCCCCGTCACTGCCCAAACACTGGTCTTCAACAATTATCACCCCTTTGTTGGGGATACATACTCCTCCTACCTTAAAGTCCATCATGGCATAGCCTATGTAAGGGATTTGTAATCCATTGGCTGCCTTCAGTGTCAACAAGTTGGATTCGTCGATCGTGTTGAGGACAGTCTCCTGGAGCTGGCTCTTGAACAGGGTCTCACTGAAAAGAGTCACTTGAGAACCTGTATCCAATAGACATTTAATTAGTTTACCATTGACTTTAACTTCTACTCCAGGGCACGTACCTATTAAGGCGGGTTTTGAAGACGGGCCACCCTCTGTTGTGTTCACCCCCGCCACTCCCTTCCTTGTGACGGGGGTCACTAAAAACCCTTTGGCTGTCCTCGTCTTGGGCAGTACCTTTGTATGTGACCTGCTTCGCCACAATCCAAACAGATTGGCCGGCCATGTATGTCCCACTGATAATTCATGGTGGATGGAGGTGGACGTTGGCGTCGCACTGGAAGAGGAGCCCGCCGGGTTCCAGGAATGGCTGGTTGGCTAGCTACCGGGGCCACATAGGGGGATTGATTCCGCAGTTCTTCTACCAGTTGGCTGCTGAGGGTCTTTAACTGTGCTGCCAGCTCGTCTCGCAGCTCAGACTTCAAGCTCTCTCGGAGGTCATCCAGGTCAGACTGACGTCCACCTCTTACATTGGAAGATACCATCTGGGTATGAATAGCGTGAGCCTGTGCTTCAGCAGGGGGGCTGTCTAACTCCCTTTCCAATACAAGAGCTTCTTTCAGTGCAGCCTGAAACGTCAGCCTCTCATCTCTTCGCAACAGTCGCTGTAGTTCTTGTCGTACTGGTCCTGTCCGGAGGCCCAGTACCAACTGGTCACGTAATAGTGTATCTTCGTCTGTGATTGCATTCCGTTCGGTGGCGGGCCACCTAGCATAGCATTCTCGTAGCCTCAAGCCAAATAGACTGACGCCCTCAACAGGACCCTGATGACATTTATAGAACTCGGCACGTCGCTGAGCATGGGTGGCTGTATCCCCGAAGATTCTTCCTAAAGCCTCTATGACCTTCTCACCGTCGGTGCGGTCTGCGTCTGGTAGAAGGGCTGCTTCCCGTCGGACTTCTCCATCCAGAGTGCTCAAGACAAAATCCACCTGTTGTTGGGCATTCAGGGGTTGGGCGCGCAGCATGGCTCTCATCTGGGTCTGCCATTCTCCAAACTTACGTCGCTCTCCAGTGAACTTAGGGGCCCAGGACGCACTGAAAAACCAAGGCATAATTAGCGGTGACATGGGTGGAATTGTTGCATCACTACCTGACTGCCCGTCATCATTCTGTTGGCTCATGTTGCTGGGACCCTGCCGACTGCGCCACTTAAAAGGTGTCAGAAACCCCCCTCTATGCACTAAATGGGATCCCAGGAACTAGAGCCAGACAGAAATATTAGAAAAACTAAAACAATTTTATTTGTTAATATTTCTCAGTAAAATTCTAGAGCAATTTTTCCACAATTAATAAATACACAATATTGTAATAAAATAGAATCTTTTCTAAATAACCGGACGACAGTTAGCAGATTGTTCTGTCAGCTGGCCCTTTAAGTCGACCAAGGCCGGGGGCGTGGCGAACTAGACGTCGCAAGTCATAGGGATTTCCTGGAGGCGTGGCGAACTAGCTGTCGAGGCACAGGGGATTCCTGGAGGCGTGGCGAACTAGCTGTCGAGGCACAGGGGATTCCTGGAGGCGTGGCGAACTAGCTGTCGAGGCACAGGGGATTCCTGGAGGCGTGGCCGAGTGCAGCCGTATCAGGGCGGGAGATCCCGGAAATACGTCTTCACCACCCACAGCGCGGCGACTCCAACCCAAACAAGGAGGAAGTAGCAATTAATACACAGCAAAAATAGTGATAGCGATTTCCGACTCTCCTTAATGGATCATATACAGAAAAATAACTTTCCTGTCCTAGATGGGAATTGACGCCTCTCTCTCTCTCAACCGCGTTGTCTGGCAGGCGACCTGGATTCAACGGGGCTCGGCAGCTTTCCGTCCTCAAACCTGGAAAGGGGATCAGTCACACGTCCTCAACAAAGGCGGCTACAGGGAGCGCTAGACCATTAAGCCATGGATTACGAGAGGATAAAGCAAGAAGAACGTCCCTTTCAATAATACTTGCGTGCGTCGGTAATTCAAGTCTTCAATCGATCGTACCAGCCGAGGAACACCCGCGTAGAGAAGAGAGATCAGAGTCCGGACAGCGCACCATGGTAAGCTCCAGTTCCCCTTTTATAGAGCTGTGAGTCTATAATTATGATGCTTGAGAGGTGTGGCAACTAATCAGTCAATCAGGACCACCTGTAGTAGTCCATTACATACCATACCCATAGTAGGCTTCTAACAAACAATGTCAATAAACACACGTGCTCATTGTAAACACATCATACGTGCTCAACAACTATTACACACAGACACTGCACGCAACATCTCACTGCAATCAAAATCAACACATAATATTAAAAAGAAGTCATACTATCCCTCAACCCACTTTACAGGACCCCATCTGACATTGATTTAGCAGGGACTGATGAACACACCCGTGTTTTAATTGAGTGGAGAGTGGATGAAGAGCTAATGAAGCCCTCTTCACTGGAAAAATAAACGCTGCAAAAAAAGGTTTCGAGTAAGTATACAAGACAAATGTAATATTTAATTTAATCAAGTGGTGCAGATTCAATGGTAAGTTAGTTGATGTAAACATTTCTAGTCAAGCTCTTACTGCATTCCTTTTATGCTTGATTTCTGTGCATTTATTGCAGAGTTTTTATCACAGAGCAGAGGCTAGAGGGCAAAATGTCTGCTGTTCAGATTTTTTAAAAATGGGAAAACTTAAAACAAAAATACAAAGTAAGATTTTATTTTATTGTAGTTCACCCCAAAATGAGAATTCTGTCATGATTTAATCATGCTCGGCCCTGTAATGCAATAATTTAATGAATCATATGGTTTACAATACAATTGACTGTCTTGATATTTTGTTTTCAAATATTGTAGGATCTGAAATGTCCACATACTGGGGTGAGCACTGAGGATGGGGATGTAACAGCAGCATCCTGGAAGTGGTATTCTGCCATGGATGAGGCAATAGGGGCAGACCCTCCATCACCACCCACCCTTACCCTGCCTCTTCATCCTCAGTGAGGTCAGAGCGAGAAAGAGTAGGGAGGAAAAGAAAAGACGTTGAGGAGCTGATTCGAGAGATGGAGGAGAGGGAAGCTGAAAGAGAAAGAGAAAGAGATGTCATTGAAAGGTAGGAGAGGCGATGGAGAGAGATGGAGGAAAAGGAGGAAAGAAAAGAAAGAGAGCGACGCGAGCATGAGAAGAGACTAGAACAGGAGGCCAGAGAAAGAGATGAAAAGAGACCGAGAAGTGAGAGAAAGAGAAAGGGAGATAAAAGAGAGAGAGGAAAGATTCCTTCAGCTACTCGAAATAATTGCAAAAAAATAATAGTAATAAACAAATGAAATGATACACCCTCTCTTTTCATTTATTTGTTAGTAAGTTCACGGTGTCATGCTGTTTTAGCCAGTTTTATTACAAAACACTTAATTCCCAGGGATTTACAGTAGCTAGATAAGATTGTCAGTTGTAAAGTGTTTAATATGTGTCATTGACTAATTCATATTTTTAAAGTGTTTTGTGTGTGCCCTTATTTTGTAGGAGATACCAGATGTTTTTTAAAACAAGCTAATTGCTGGTATATCTGAAAAACGATGTTGTCTGAATATGAGTGCCGCGCCGTAGAGAAATACCCACACACTCCAGACAGATATTTGCTTTATTTTTGTGTATTTAACTTTTAAATGGATACAGAATACAAAGCTTAAAACACAATCGCATAACTTTGGTGTAAAGTAGTATAGAGCTTAAAGCACCACCAAAAGGAAAAGTATTCAAACAATATTATTGTAGTGTCATCATGAGGATAGAAAATGAACTTCAGCAGCTTCAGTAAGGTAACTCACAGGTTTCAAAAAGATCTAAAGAGACTTTGATACTAGCAATCTCATTTGTTGGTCATCACTTTAAAATAACTCAATATATGTTTCTTTCAAAACATGTGTATAAGATGAGGACTTCACACATTGGGTATTTTTTGGATTTCCACTTTAAGTAAATCATTTGTAAAACATTAAGCTCAAATAAGTGATGTGTAGCTAGAATTGGTATACAAATTCACACACAGCCTAAGTCAAATAAATTATAACGCCAGACTGTCGATGTAAATGTCTATTGAGAGAATAATGTTAGAAATCAAACTACCCTTTCATCGCATTGCAATAGTTATAGTCAGCGGCAGGTAAATACACTTGCGTGATTGTCATGTGGACCGGCTCTCTCGGTTGCCTAGGTAACTTAATATCACTCCGTCGCTGCTGTAGACTGTGTTAATAAATACAGGGAACAAAGTATAACTATTGCAATGCGATGAAAGGGTAGTTTGATTTCTAACATTATTCTCTCAATAGACATTTACATCGACAGTCTGGCGTTATAATTGATTTGCTTTTGGTGTACTGTGGAGTGGGTAAAACTGTTTTTAATTATACTTATAATCTTATTTTGATTACATGCAGTTCTAACTTGAGCTCTTAGCTCTCCGTTAGAGTATTGGCTGCTTACTGACCTTTAACTTTATGTCAGATGTAATATGATCGTTAAATATGAACAGGTTCATGTTTGCCTTGAGTTTTTGGCGAACGTTTGCAAACAGTCTGAGGTAATTATCCGCGAACATACAGTGGAGCTGCACCCTATAGTATGTTGGATGAAGTGTTACCGTTAGAATAGAATGTTTACACCAAATCAAAAAATGTAATCGCATGATGCCTAGCGCTACTGCTACTTAGCCAGCTGAAACTACCCTACTTAAACGACACTAACGAGACGCTTACATACGTTTGAACAACACAGTGTACAAAACAAATATGTTTAATAGATATATTCTAATTAAATGAATACTTACAATCACACAATGAAACAAATAATGTGGTCAATGTGCTGCCGCAGCTGCTACTCGTGTCTGATAGCTGTTATCCGTGTAACAGCTGTTCTAAATAAGCTACATCTGATTGGTTAATAATAATCCTATGTCAGTATCTTGCCGCGCTATTGGCTCGACTGATAAAGTAGGCAACCGCGTGTGCCTGCATATTTACGGGGAAATTTTATCATTTGAGGAAAATGTGCAATAATGGGAGTGGCAACACTTTTCATATCGTTGAGAATAAAACAACCGTTCCAACTTTACAAATCCAGGTTCTCCCTCCATGGGGATCATCCATTTAGATAAGTCCAGCAGATACGGACCCTCGGCAACGGGCAATATTAGCCAAATTAAAATTAAAATATCAACCAAGGTTGTCAAATACCCGGAGAAAACATCTGCAGAGAGGGCACCGGGATTTGACAGTAAGTCTGTGTTAAAACTGATTTAAAACAACGGGTCAAAACACCATCTTGTCAGTGTATGATACAGCTTTTTATTGTTAATTTAACGAATGTGTTTTTTTTTATGTTTCAGACCCGTTGGAGAAGTCGGTGACCGTGGGGGAAGCTGCAGCTGCTGTGGGACAGCAAGTGTGGGTCTCGCTGCTGCCTCATGTGAATGTCACACCAGTGCAGACGGACGAGAAGGTGGAAATTCAGGAAATTATTGGTATGAAACCGTTCATCACAATCCTAATAATCACTCAAATTAATTCATGATTCAGTGTTTCCTCTAGGATTTTTTCCAGCTGTGGTGGCAGGCCCATTTCCCCAGGGGGAGGGGGCGTCGCCCATGCGTGATATTCCCATGGGCCACGCCCCCTTGCCCCAGGTGTTTAAACCTCCCCTAAGTATTATAATTAGGGATGGGTATCGATTCAGATGTTCCGATTCGATTTCAATTCGCAAGCTCTCAATTCGATTCAATTTCGATTCTCGATTCCACTCAATGAATATAGATTTAACACAAAACCTATATTTATAAAAAAGAACAGTGAACATAAGTTTACGAAGTGGTTAATTAATAAAAAGAAATTAAGAGCCAGTATATTAAACTCTTATTATTGTAGGTACACTTGGGTACATTAAAACAGCATATATCAAATGCATACAATGAATAGACAGGATTTAGATGCAAGATGAAAAATTGATTATTGAAAAAGTCAGAACAGGTCTCATGCCTTGATCAAACAGGATCAGGTTATTTTATATTTAAGATAAAAACAAACATAAAATCTCACTGCATCAGAATAACATGGAGGGCTGCAAGCCTATGAAGTGTAGAAAACTAATACTGGCTTTTGGGTGATATATAAATAAATAAAGCCTTTGAGAATCGATATTGAATTAACCACAATTTAAAAGAACGATTAATCGAAAAATAGTTTTTCTAGTTATAATATGAAAGGTTCCAATTTACAGCGGCAATGCCGATTATGCGCATCCCGCGCGCCGAATGATGCACTTGAAGCAACTCGAAGTCACAGCGTGCAGCGCTTCGCATTGAAAAGTGTTAGCAGAGTACACAGACAACACACGAAATACTGTTTCACAACTACCAGTCTCTCTGACTGGCACACTTTATTTAAAAGCACAAAGCGAAGAGATATTTGATTGCTTACTGTATTATATCTATGCAACTGTTTATTTAGCCTTTTCTTTTAACAGTTTTACATTTCAGTGACAGTGCGCATGAAGAACAATTCGAATTCAGAGTGCTCAGTGCTGTAATCTAACAGAACTAACGCAATAAACTCCAGTAACAGTAAGATAAAGTAATTTTATGCAAACCATAGACCTTTATCTACAAATAAAGTATAATAATGTGAACATTGATCTTGGAGAGTGTCATCGTGGGTGTTACTCGTAACCGAAGGTGACGCGATGTTTGAGTTCTGAATGGAGAATGACTGAGGAGAGATGAGTTTTCATTAACTTTAACTTAACGACTTTAATATTATTTTTTACCTCACATTATGCTATCGAATGACTTTAGAAGTCTTGGAATATAGTGCACGAAAACTTTATGGTGCTTTACAATGTTTTTTATGCCTTTAGTGGGGCTTAACAATAACACAATAGTATGCACAATATCGGACGGACCTCACTGAGAAGCTGCAGCCGTGGCGGGAGGATTTTTGGTGTGGCGGCCCACCACGGCTGAATGAATGTAGCGGAAACACTGTGATTATTAATAACTAAACTGATGGTTTGTTTTCCAGACGAGCTGTTTCCTCGCTTCGAGGAACTGGCGGCGGCGGGCAGCAATGACAGAGGGCCACAGCGCTGTGGAGCCCCGACGACCTGGAGGCCACCTACATGTATGAATCCCCTTTATCATCACAATCCTAATAGTGCTGCAGATAATCAATAAGTGGTCAACTAAATTGATGGTTTGTTTTCCAGACGAGCTGTTTCCTCGGTATGAGGATATGTTGCCAGTCGGGGCCACAGCTCTGTGCGGACCCGAAGTCCCTGAAGTGGACATGGGTAAGAGTCCATTTATCATCACAATCCTAATAGTGCTGCAGTTACTTGATAAGTGGTCCACTAAATTTATGTTTTGTTTTTCAGACGATCTCTTCCCCAATTTTATTTTATTTTTTAACTTATGTCAGTGTGTGTGTGTGTGTTTTTTTTTACAAATAAAGTTTTGATGAATTTGACTTTGTGTGTGTGTGTCCATTGTGTCCTTGTCTTTAATGGCCGCACTGCGTAAACAAATTGTCAGTCTGCTTTGTAATGAGCACTAACTTCAAAGTAATTTCAATGCTTAATTTTTGCATACAAATACAGTGGGTTAGGACACCGTCTTACATAATGTTACACAATATTAGAAATAATTGCTAAAAAAGAATATTAAAGAAATCAAATGATACACACTCTTTTAATTTATTTGTTAGTAAGTTCACAGTGTCATGCTGTTTTAGCAAGTTTTATTAACTCCCAGGGATTTACAGTAGCTAGATTGTCAGTTATAAAGTGCTTAATATGTGGCAATGAGTAATTAATATTTTTAAGTGTTTTGTGTGTGCAAAATCCTGTGCAAGACGGAAAGCTACCTAGCTAAATGCAACGGCACACTCACTTTCCGTATTGATGATCAAGAACTTCGACTTTCAATTTGCAATTCCCATACTCAACAGATTCATAAACATTACTTGACAAACATGGTTCCTGATAACGGCAAGCCTTGTGACGGTGCAGTACACTAATGAAAACCAAATAACAGCACTTTCCAAAACCATCACTATCCACACCCAAGACGGAGAAGAACACCACAACAGCGATGAAGAGCTGTGTGCATCTACATCTGAAGAAACACCTGTTTTACCACAACCGTTCAACAAGATACTCCACAGACATTGAAGCACCTTACACAGGACAAGCTCTCTAACACAGATGATCAACTACCAGAAAAAGTAAAAAAAAAAGAATCAAACACAGCATACATCCACTGCCCAAACCACAACTACTGAAGACAATCACAAAAGACAGAAATCTTCCAGTGCATTGCCTGCCCTCAAAAAAGGATGACAAGCCAAAAAAGTTAACCCACAAAAAAATGAGCTTCAGGCTCTTAAAACAACAAAAAAGCTAAATAATTCTCAGCATTGTCTCTGAACCTCACCTTGACCACTAAAATTCAACACCCTTTCAATGATGAACAAAGACAACACTCAATTGCCACCATATAAGTAACTCTTCAGAGGTATGTTCCACAACACACAAACACACCCACATACAGACATTGACTCATTGATTTATACATGCTTACACTTGGAGTTAATCTTCACTGCTGAAAATGCCCCAAGATGACAAAAAGACTTTTCTAAATCAACTACCTTATCTGTCTGCATTACAATTCTACATGACATAACTGCACACAACTTTGTTAATATATGATATATCATGCATCTATGTTCAGTTATTTCACTGTAATGGCAATGCAAATGACCATTCAAATCAAATTACTGAACCTAGACATAAAATAAAATAAAATCATTTTAGAAGAAAATT
This sequence comes from Phoxinus dragarum, assembly GCA_033366665.1. Taxonomy (NCBI): domain Eukaryota; kingdom Metazoa; phylum Chordata; class Actinopteri; order Cypriniformes; family Leuciscidae; genus Phoxinus; species Phoxinus dragarum. Next base: position 3,542 of record JARPMJ010008687.1, on the reverse strand, counting down.
TAAGACAGCATTTAGAGGCTTTTACATCTTAAAGGTGCAGTGTGTAATTTTTAGCACCATCTAGTGGTGAACCTTGCGAATTGCAAATGGACAATCACTTACGGCATATCTCCCCCTTTTCAAACTCTATGGAGAAGCTACGGTGGCCGACGTAGGATAAAAGATGTCGTCGTCTGAGTCCGAGTCAGCAGAGAGTAGAAAGTCAAGCACTGAGGTTTCTTTATATTATATTTTATATAAAATGATATTATATATATATATATATATATTTAATTCAGTAAAACCACGTTATTTCAATAGTTATTTTTACTTGTTCATCATTTTGTTAGTCTTTTATTCACTGACTTTACCATAGCTTGTTTCCATGCTAGTTAGTATAAGATAAAAGCATCAAAGCAGTTAGGTAAGGGGAAATAGCTAACGTTACGATGTACGAGGCGTCGGTCAGACAGCATATTTTTCTCCACGTTTGCAGAGTCAGGGAGAACCTGAGTATGTACCGGAGGTAACTGGTAGAGAGAGAGGGAGAGGAAGAGGAAGAGGGAGAGGGAGAGGGAGAGGAAGAGGGCAGAGAGGCAGAGGTGTTGGAGGTGCAGTCAGGGAAAGGAGAGGCAGAGGACCTACCCGGAGTGATGGCTCATTACAGGAAAATGAAAGAGTGGAAGCCCTCCAAAGGGACCGGAGAGCTGTTACAGAGGTTTGTATTTATAAAGTTATTTTAACGTTATTATATTCCAACCTGTTTGCACTTTATGTCAAAAACCCCAGCACACAGTGATAACGTGTATTACATAGCAGCTCTGTGCACATGTACCCCTGGTACAGTAACGTTATTTAGTAACAAAATGTTTTCAAAGTGTAACCTGTCATTTACTGGGCAACAATGATTATATGAAGCCATATTATACAAGTTGAGCAAACATTGTCCAGCCTGCAAACCCTAATATGCAGTACCATATTGCCAACATAATGTAATGCAACTTAAAAAGCATATTTTATCAGAATCAGAAATTCTTTATTGATACTTGAGGGGAAATTCTTGGTCACATTTACTAAGATTGCATGTCAAGATACTAAGGAAAATAAATAACTATATAAAGTAGGTAAGTTGATATAATTAAATTTAATAATAGTAATAATGAGTACTGGTATAGTTCATTTTGAGTGGATACAATCTTTAAAAAACAATGTATCGAGACCAAGAGTAACCAGAGTATTGAAGCAGAGAATATTGCATATTGAGTATTTTTCCCTTTGTCCTCTTTCTTCAGAGACTTCTTCAGGAGATGACCCTTCGAAGAACACAGAGAGCTCTCCACCCTTCTGCTGGAGAGGCAGCCAGGCCTGGTCTTTGATGCCTTGATGATGCATCAGCGCAGACATGGTGCACCACCTTCTGCCGGAGTGCCAGGAGTACCTTGGTGTACTTGTGGTAACTGTAGGGAAATGCCTACGGACCAGGAGGAAATGCTGTGGCCAGGATCAAGTTAACTGTGTGAGCCTACTGCCCCACTTCTCCAGTACTGCCTTGAAGAAGGCTTTATTCGCATTCACAGGCAGTACCGGGGAGGACATTACGGCATTAGGCAACATCAGGGAGCCTGGGGATGACAACAGAGAGTACCGCTATGGTGCCTATAGACACTTCATATATTGGCAACATGGAGCATTAGGCCATAGAAACCGACTTGTCATCCCCAGTTGTTGTGTTTGGAGGATCAGGGACAAGTTCCCTGATCCTCAAGGACACTACACTGGATTTATTCCTGGACTGTGAATTTTCTTCTAGGCTCTCTGGCATGTTCATACAGTTTCACACAAGTACTCACAAATCTGCCTCAGGATCATCAAGGCTTCAAACAAATGTACATAGTTAACATTTTATTTATTATTAGAAAACTATATATTTATTCATATTTTGCCCCTCTTTATTTAAAATTGATGTTTGCTTTATAGATATATATTTTGTTATAGTTGTTCAACTACAGTTCTATGGTTTTTAAAAAAAATAAAAGTTATGAAATAGAAGGATATGGTGTTTTTATTTACATTATATACATTTGAACATGTGTTTAGAAAAATATGACAATTTCAAACTTTGACAAAACATTTTCAATAACAATCTTAGTTATTTATACTTACATAATAGGTGACAGCTGTAGCCTTACTTATCATTACTGTTCAAAATTGTAAACTTTAATTTAGGCTACCTACAGAAAATAATATGTGCCGGTCACATTGTACTTAGCAGAATAAGATGAAACTAGTTGCAAGCTTTGACTTTGTCAGTGAACTGAAGTTCTTTCCTTCGTGATCCTGCCTGACAAGTACCAGGCCACATGCAAGCTGATCTCCTATGTGGATCTTTCCACATCGGATGCTGGTTGGAATAACGGTCCTGTTGAAGACAGTGCCATCAAACATAGTTACAGACTATATTGTAATGTAAATATCATTCAAAGACATGTAATATGGTACAACATATTCAACAAATTGTGTAACTTACCTAGACCTCTTCTGACTTGTCTCTCCAACAAGTCTGTTGTGGCTGGTGCAGGTACGGGGGGCACCAAACCAAGCTGTCTGGGGTCATCTGGTCGAAGGCTCCTCCTTCTAGGCATCCCCACTCTGCTTGTGAGTCTGTTATTCACAATCCTTTCTTGTACCTCGGAAATGTATCCGTAGGTTTTTTCAGATTTCAAGGCATATACACTGTATCTTCTAGCGTTCTTCTTATACAATCTTTTAAAACTGGAATTAGACAATTTAAAACCATCGGTTTTTAAGTACAACAAGAGACAACCTTGAGTGTTAAGACAATCAATTGCATATAAAACATTTGCTGAATATTGTACTATGAATGTGAATATTATATAATTGTAAAACGTACATCTCTTTGCCATCCAACGTTTTCATTGTTGGTCGGTTCAGGTGAAAATTGTAGTCCAAAGCAGCAAGCAGAACTCTTGTCTCGTAAACTGGTGGGCTGAAAGCATAGCGCTTGCTTGCATACATCAGGATATGGTTGTTGAAAGACTCTAGGTCTGCAGTCGATCTAATAGAACAAACAAACAAATAAAATACTTCTGTGTACATGAGAAGTAAGCACAAATATTATTAATATATATATCAGTGTGAAAAAGTATAGCCACACTACCTGAATCGCAGATATTTGTGAACATCTTTCAGCCACCTCTTATTGAGAACTATATCCACTAAAGCTTTGTGGCACTGGGGAGTCTCTCTGGATCCACATCTTTCCCCGCATTTGCTCCGATTCAAGGTGCCCGTGTTTGCAGCTTCCCATAGTCCAGGTGTGAATGTTGCAGACATGGTGAAGGATGCCTACCCATAATGCCTGAAAAACATAAAAATGCACTAAAAATATGTCCTTAATATAGCAATTAATGAAAATACTCAAAGATATAATGAAATTGTGTGCTTACAAGAAACTCCTCACGTGTGTCGGCAGTCTTGCAACACCACCAAAAATGGTTGACTATGTCCTTGAGCCAGTTGAAGAGGATGGACTGTCCTTTTAT
>JARPMJ010008686.1:0-32645 GCA_033366665.1 Phoxinus dragarum | reverse complement strand
TCTCAGCCGCGCTCCTGTCTGTTCTCCTCGCGAGCTTTAAACAGTGCTGCCATTGTTATCTGTGTTATTGTTGGGCCATTAGACGACGCCGGTATCCAGGGTAACCGGGGTGATGTGACATTGGTTCCCCACGTGAATACAAATATAGACAAGTATTCATCAATATCTAAAGAGCCATTATGGAGGTAATGGCCGAGGCATCCCTGTCAGATCGCTATATAAATAATGCAGTTTCATTAGAATCCCACCGCAAGTCCACCAGACTTCATTTGAACCTGGTTGAGTTAACCCCTCTCTCTCTCTCTCTCTCTCTCTCTCTCTCTCTCTCTCCTCTCTCTCTCTCTCTCTCTGTGTGTAAGACTCAGTAGAACAAGTAAATAAAACCATGTCCGTAAATCAACTCAGGTACTGAATCTGGCATCAACAGGTGCACAGGGGCCAGGGCCTATAACTAAATAAATAAAAGTAACTTTTTTGCCTCACCTGCCAATGGTGTCGACATTAAATCAAAATTGACCCTATTTACTTTGTTAGCGCATATTACTAGTCTTGTGTAAGTTAATTCACAGAAAAAAATGGTTTGCCGTGGTTATCTTTAATCAAAGTCTGAAAAGTTACTTCCGGTCTGAAATGGCGTTCCTTTTCTGATGACATAGGTTTGACGGCTTGGGTTGATAAACGCAAGTCTCAAACCGCTAGTCTGCTATGAGGAGAGGTGGAGCGCTGGAGTAAAACCCTGCCCTCTGTTCAATATTCTCTTTCACTTGGAAATACGTCACAACACTGGAGAAAAGTCATTTGCAACTTCCGGTTCACGTGGACTTTAAGAGAATTTACCGGACAATGCAGTGTGTGATTGTTCTTTGTCTTTTGTTCTTTGATAAACATTAAAAACAGACAACAGCAGGAATATTAGGATACTCTCACTTTAATGCACGGTTCCAATCAACACAATCTCCTGGCACTGTGTAGGCCTATATATTTATTTATTTGGTGTGCTCTTTATACTCTTTAATCTTTTATGTGCATCTGGTACGCAGAATTTACCCGTAGAATTGGTTGGTGTATTTCATAATATCATATGCACGCAAAAAGTGTGTATCGGATGCACGTAAAAGGTCCTTTCTGCATACGAGCACGCAAAATAAACGTGAACTCGTGCTAGAGATACCCAGGACTTAACTGTTTACATTCAGTTTAGACAAGGACACTTGCCAAGATGGGGATTTTGACGTAATTTTGTTTGAATATGTCTGTTCAAGCGTAAGAAGACGTGGAAGAAGACTCAATTCAGTATTCTCGCACTATCTGAGATGTGGATTACTAGGCGCATGCTTCGGATGTGTGCCTACATAAAACGTCCCACACAGTGCACGAGTAACGAATTGAGTTCCCCTTCAAGTCTTCTTGAATATTTCAATTGGCAAGCCTTAAACTTTCGTGACGATGCAGCACTGGCCGCATTTGGCGCTTGGCGACTGTTCATTTTAGCCCCTGGTGTGTGTGTGTGTGTGTGTTAGTGTCTGCTGCTGGTATCACCTGTATTTTTACATGGAGAATTAGTCTTCCGCTCCACAGCGTGTCTCTCCTCCTAAAGGCTTTTCTTGGTTTAATCCATAAATAGATATGCTTTGATATCACTAATTTAATTGAACAGAACTTATCTCCTGAAGCCTGTTGAAATGGCCTGTTTAAATTGATAAGTTTACCCAGAAATTAAAATGGTCATGGTTTACTGATATGTTGATGCACGTTTGGTAACACTTTTGCATGCAGTGAATGGGAACAGGGATTTTCAGTTCTTTTGTCAATCAAAACTATCACATTTAGTACAAGCTTCAGTCTCTAGAACTTCACTGAAATAGAGACAAGATTCTTCAAAATCACACACAATCCATGCACCTAATTTTATTAAAGTTTTTTTAGTCTGGTATAATTTTTGTTTATGAAAAAGTACCAAGGTTAAACCCTGATTTGAGTGATTTAATGTATTTTTGTAATAAAATAATTAAAACTGATCATGACATCTGTGTACCATGCTAAAAAGAATATTACCTATCAAACCCTATGTATAATATTATTAATAATAATAATAATACATATTAATATTGTGATAGTTAAAGCTGCAGTCCGTAGTTTTTCCTCTTTGTCGCCATCTCTGTTCGAAATCTGCTATTGCAGTTATTCGCGGAATTATCAACTTTTCCACGCGGCACAGATGAATCCAGTGTTTTGATGAGAATGTGCGGCTGTCAGTCACTGCGCCGGTGTGGATACTGGCATTCGGAATCACAGATTCTACTTTTTGGAAGTATGATCAACATAAGTAGCCTGGATGCCAGACCGAACCCCACCCACAACATTTTTTGGTCGGGAAGTTCGGTCTGACTTGAGTTGATCCGTTGTGGAGTAGTTATGCTCGGTCCAGATCTCTTCGGACCAATCAAATTGTCAGGGCGGGCTATATACGATGATGGACAGAGGATCAACAGTTACGTAATCATCCACGTCACCAAAGAGCGCTTGGGTTGAATTCGTTTACAAAGATGACTGCCGCTGGAGAATTGAGATTTCACGAGTTCACACTTACAAATAAGTCAGATAGAATAAATGCGTATATGACGTGGTGTCCGAGGAAAGGTGATCCAAGGCTCGGTATTCGGCCCGAACCCAGAGTATTACTACGTATTCCTGGCTGTGAAAGAACAAGCCAAGAGTTGAGGAGTCGGGGTGGTGGAGGGATGCTGAAAAACTGTCAAGGAATGTTAGGTGAGTTGACGGAGTGAATATGCTTCCTCTCATGCTGATCGGGTAACGTTACGTTAGACATGGTATTGTTTGATGACAAGTTGATTGGATTGATTATTTGAACGTGGTCCTCCCGTACTTTGTTTATGAAACATCATGTGTAGATTCCGCCATCGCGTCTGTTATAGAAGTCATCAGAACAAGGAAGTCATCAGCCCGTTTTTAGGAAAGTGAAAACAGATAAGTAAATTTTGTGGAAAATACAGTATTTTTTTACACGCGAAACATGAATACATGTTATATTGCACACTGTAAACACAATCAAAGCTTCAAAAACACACGAAAAACGGGACCTTTAAAGCAGAGCATGAAGGCTCCATTTGTAGCATTTATTTTTCATATTTATTGAATTAATTCCCAGCCAATCTGTACAGAAGTCGGCTATGTCCACGCGCCGCTATCTTAAATGTGAACAGTACTGATCTCGTACGTGAGAACATGTGTAAACGCCCACATGATTAAGACATAATGCCGCCTTCGACAATATGGGATGGTTCAACACATGTACTATATATTGAGTTCTCTCACGAGAGTACTCTCGTGTTGCGTTAGCTAGCTTACGCTACGGGAAAATCCCTTTTCTCGAGAATACTTAAGCCAAAAATTATCCTTAATTTTGTATTATTTTAAACGCATATTGCTGCAGCAGCGAGCAGACCTAGGCGAGGCAGTTCGTGCGCCTATTGGCTGCTCTGCGGCAACTTGCTGCAACCTGTCAGCGCTGGCGCCCTCAGTCGTCACGGCCCGCCAGAATGGGCGTGGCTTATGCCTTTATAAGCCAGATCCCGATAGGATGCACTTTGATTTTTCATCTCTTCAGCGAAGTGTTGAACAGCTGCTCGACGCCTCAGGGAACGAGTGTTCCCAGGAAAACCAAAGTGCATCCTGAGATCTGCCACGCCCATTCTGGCGGGTGCTTTCGTCACGGGCAGCCTGCCGATAGGTTGCAGCAAGTTGCTGCAGAGCAGCCAATAGGCGCGCGAGCTGCCTCGCCTAGGTCTGCTCGCTGCAGCAATATGCGTTTTAAAATAATACAAAATTAAGGATAATTTTTGGCTTCAGTATTCTCGAGAAAAGGGATTTTTCCCGTAGCGTACGCTAGCTTACGTAACACTCGTTCCAACACTTCTTCTAGAGAGAACAGAGGTTACGTTAGTAACCGAGACGTTGGTAAGGCCTGCATGTTTTTGATGCGCGCCCTGCATTTCTGTATGCCTATACACGGAAAAATTATTTTGAACTCTGAGCACACAGATCCTCAAGCCCCTCAGTGCCATGGAAACAGCATATCTCCGATAGCAACAGTGACCGTGGTGACATTTGTGATGTAACCTGATGTTCTGTCTTTTCTGCAGTGGAGTGTTTTTGATTCTTTCTTCGCCATGTTTCTCGACGTCCCTAATTCCAGGTAATTTGGAAGAAAAAAAGTGTTGTTATTGTTTAAAAAAGATACATATTAAAATCAGATATTGAAGCAGGATCAGCTGTATCTTCTCATCGCCTCAAATGATCTTCTATCTGACAGAGGTGTGAACCAAAAGACCTGTAAATTCAGATGTCTCGCACATATTATGCTAGTATTTTTAGTCAAGCAGTTGGCAATATAGTCACAGGCTGCTTTAACATTAGTGCTGAAAGGCAATATTAATAATTTTTCATTAGAGTATGCATGGATTTGAGCAATATGGTGCATCTGAAGTTAGATTGTTGTTATGTTGTTGATGTGTCATTGTACTCACTCATCCTGTATTTCCTTCACTCACTCACTCACTCACTCACTCACTCACTCACTCACTCACTCACTCACTCATGCACCCTGCTTTGCAATCAATAACTCATCTTTCAGCGTCGATTTTCCTCTTCCCCACAGGAAAACAAACGTCCTTCTACAGGACAAACAAAGAGGAGAGAGGGGGAAAGAGATGATGACACACCAGAAAGAGAGGACAGGATCATTGGAAAATGACTGAATATACTGAAACAGACACATACTGTAGGCTACTGTCATTTAAGAGGAAGGGAAATGTGGGCCAGGGGGTGCTGGGGGAGATTGAAAGGGTAGTTATGGGATAGATGATTAGCCCTCGTCTCCAAGGTTACCCTTTACAACAGTATTAGCGCAGAGCGGATTGGGAGACAAGGGGTTGTTTGGGGGGACGGGATATGGAAGGGATGGAGCTTAAGTCAGCAGAGATCAAAGACCCGTATTGACCTACGGTACAGCTGCATTCATTTCTTATAACTTGGGCTGTGAAAGATATACAGGTTTTAAGGCTCACTAAGCGAAAATTACACTCAGCTCAGGACTGTAATACTGAGTTTATGACTGAGCCTTCTTAAAGGGATAGTTACCCAAAAACGTATCTAGTTCCAAGGCTGTATGACTTTTATTCTTCCGTGGGAATAAAAAAGGAGAGGTTTAGTCTGTTCTTTTCCATACTAAATGTGAACCAGGGTATATCAAGCTTCAAAAATGACCATAACGGTGGCTCATAATAAGACATGTGACCTAACTTTGAAAAGGTACAGAATATAAACACTGACGTTCAAAAGTTTGGGATTGATAAGATTTTTTTGGTCTCTTTTTCTCACCAAGGCTGCATTTCTTTAATAAAATTAAATAAAAAACAGTAATATTGTGAAATATTATTATAATTTAAAATAATTGTTTTCTGTTTGAATATATTTTATAATGTAATTTACTCCTGTGATGGTAAAGCTGTATTTTCAGCATCATTACGCCAGTCTTCAGTGTCACATGATCCTTCAGAAATCATTCTAATATGATGATTTGCTGCTCAAGGAACATATCTGATTATTATCAATGTTAAAAACAGATTTGTGAAAAAAAAAAATTTAAAAAAATCCAGGATTATTTGATGAATAGAAAGTTCAAACAAGCAGCATTTATCTGAAATAGAAATCTTTTGTAACATAAATTACTTATTAATTATTTAATTATTAATTAAATAACATTCATTATTTTGTGTGCATTAAAGTGATCAAAAGTTACAGTAAAGACATTTATAATGCTACAAAATATTTCAGATAAATGCTGTTTTTTTTTTACATTCTATTCATCTTAGAATCCTGAAAGAAATTGTACACGACTGCTTTCTAAAGGATCATATGACACTGAAGACTGGAGTAATGATGCTGAAAATTCAGCTGTGACATCACTGAAATGACACAAATAGAAAAGTTGTCTAAAATATTTATAATATTTCACAGATTTTTTTATTTTGGACAAAATAAATGCAGCCTGGGTGAGCAGAAGAGACTTCTTTAAAAAAAAAAAATCTTACTGATCCCAAACTTTTGAATGGCAGTGTATATTTGTTTATATACAATGAATGTTAAAAAGTCATTATTTTGTGTGTGTCGCATAACGGATTGTGACCAAATTTGCACAAATGAAGTGGCTTATCCATGCATAAGATATATTGTATGACTTCAAAAGATTTGGAATGAATCATTTCATTACAGTAAGAGCAAGGCAAACATTTTGCCTGATATCTTTTGTGATCTGAGGTTGAAAGAAAGGGATTTTTGAATGATCTCAGAGTGAAAAAAAATTACAAAAAGTTTTGTCTGAACTCTTCCTTTAACCTCAACACTACAGAGAACATCTATTAGCCTAATAATTACAAGCAGTTTTAGTGTGAGAGCTGTTCTGTTTAAGTTCAAGGGTGGAAACAGGGTCAACACAAAACCTTCAAAAAGCACAGTGTGACAGGATTGAATTCAAAAGGAAAATTAAAGACTGGCAAAGAGAGACATCATTTCACAACACCAAAAGATGGAACGAACATTTAGTGAATAAAAAACGAAAGCATCTCTGAACTGATACTCCATGACTGTTTTGGTTTTGATTGGAATTTTGTTGATATGACCAGACCTTGACCGTTTCAAACATAGTTGGTGGGATATTAGCAATGATCCAGGGTTCAGGGATGCAGTGCTGGGTCATTTGCACGCATTAGAAGCATTCTGCATGTTCAGATGAGGTATGAAGACGGAGCGCAGCCGAGGCTGTGTTAACACAGCGCAAGTATATGTGTGGCATGAGGTGAGAGTGAGGATTGTTAAGCTGCTTACATAATTTATTCAGTGCGAGTGTGGATCGGGCACCCTGGGTGAGGTGTGTCACATCAGCATTGTGAAGGGCACGCTCACACACTCGGCTGCCTTCAGCTGATGTCCGACGACCAACTCTGTAACAAGAACTAGGATGGATGTCAGAGCTTTGTGATTTTAAGATCCGTACATCAGGTTTGGATCATATTGCAGCTTGTGTGGTCGAATTAAATTTTACATTTGAAACCACCTATACAAAAATTATTTTGGGAGTACAAGAATACATTGTACCATGATACTATTAGCATATTCAAGAGTAATTTTCATGGAAATTCATGATTTAAGATACTTTAAAGAAACCCTGTCCAAAAATGTGTAAAATTACCATACTATATCTGGGGTGAAAAAATGCACTAGTATAGGCCTATATAAACGAGTATTTATTTCTTCTATTTTTTAACAGGGCTATATATAATTGCTTACAAAAAGATAAATTTAATAAAGTAAAATTATTTATAAATATATTTACATGTATAAATGATACACATTTCAATAAATAAATTGTGTATAATAATTATATATAATTAAGTTATTGTTTTTTCTTTCTTTTATATATATATATATATAGCACGCCTTTATATATATATATATATATATATATATATATATACTTTATTTAGCAAATGTGATTATAAAAAGTATTATTCTCTGAGGTTAAGCCTCCTTATTTTATTTAACTAGCCTACATCTTGTTTTAATGCAGTTTAAATATTTTTTTTACTGCAAAATAAGACAAAAATACTGAATAATAATAATTTTTTTAATTAAGTTTGAATTGACCTTATTCATCTGTGTGACGCTATCCCTTCATAAAGACACAGATACTCATAAACATGCATACTTTTATTCATGCATTGAGAACCCTCCTTTAATGAAACGTCAGCCGAAACCTTTTACGCAGAAGCATGCAGAGCACAGAGCTTCTCTTGAACGTTCTGCCTGTCCCTTGTTTTTGTATCTAATATGCAAAACGCAAATGGACATGAAGGAACACAATCACAATGTCACCCTCATATACAGACTAGCATGCACACCCTTAGGTTAGCCAATAATTGTAACCCTGAGTCAGTAGTATTCAGATGCTGACCCCATAGCTAACCCTCAGCCAGCACAGGAGGCGTGTAGACTGCAGGCTAAACATCAGCCCAGCCCCAGACACACACACACACACACACACACACACACTCGCACAGCGCAGGCGGGGGTCAGCCATCGGGGTCAACCTAAACACCCTGCAGCTAGCAAGTCACAGCTCTAGTGTCAAAGCAGCGGTAACACATTGACATAATGGCTGCTAAACACACATACACCGATTCCATTTTAAGACACACTCATAAACTCACACAAATCACTGAGTCAGATGTTAAATGTCAACATGACATCAAAATGAACTCTATTAACTGTCTTAATGGTCTTATTGTGTGTGTTACATCAGTGCATGTTGTTACATTAAGGCGGGGAAAGTATTCATATTCTTTTATAAAAATGAAATGACTTGCTCCAGCACTTATATAACTTTTTTTTGGCTGATGTCATCAAGTCCTTACTTCTAAGCCCCTCCCCTTTTCATAATCCAGTCAAATCCCAATGGATAAAATCAAATACTGCCCTATCTTTTCTCACTGAATATCCTAATTCACTGAGAAAAATATGTAGGCTACATTTGCTAAATTAAAATTGGCTGCGAATGTCGTTTGATGACGACTTGAAAATGTATGTCTAAATTCATACAAGCAGACATACAAAACACACACCGATGTTCTCACATCTCCCATTTTGCATCCGTTGGTTGTTTGATCCTGTTTTTGACACGAAAAACATCCAAAATAACCACCCACAGTTCAATACTCATTTTGTGAAAAAAGAACATCTTTTATTCCATAAATTTATCAGTATGGCACATGAACAGAGATTGAATGGTCTGAAAAAGATTTGGCACAGAACCATTACAGCAGAACGAATCTGCCCTCCTCCACACACACACACACGCACGCACGCGCGCACACACACACACACACACACACACACACACGCACACATGACACACTTCAGATGTTAATAATACACATTCCAGAGCGATTTATCTAACAGGTTCAAACAGAGTCAGGAGAAACAATCACATTAACAACTACCTTCAAAATTTCAGAGGACTCAAACAACCCAAGGTGGCAGATGGGGGGAATGTTTAATTGAACAGAGGGAAGGAAATATCTGAGGCATCAGTTTGCTTCTCTGTTGTGTTTCTGTTTTTTCTATCTCTCAAGAGAGGATTGTGGTTGCAATGCGTGTTTGTGTGTTCGACACCAGACAGTCGTGAATTTCTGGTCCTCCAGTAAGAAAGGATAAACGAGAGGCTGATGGGAGAAAGAGTGAGAGAGAGAGAAAGAAACAAGAGATGATTCTGAGAAACTAAGGTAAAACGGCAAAGGAATTAAGTGATCGTTAAATAATGTTATAAATGACTCACACCGACGTCACAAACCAATATGAATTGATTCCCAAAAGGGGAATTTTTTATTTCTTTTCTGGCCATAGTTTTATAAGTGAATGAGGATTCGAGCTCCAAAATGTGAAAAAGCGCAGTGGTCCATATGACTCTCGTGGTATATCATCTTCTGGAGCTTTGTGTGAGAAATAGGCTGAAATTTAAAACATTATTCAATTTGAATCATTCATGTGCAAGATCTTTTCAATGAATTATTTGCTCCAGTTCACAAAACCACTCGGAATGATTCAGTTCTTTTCTTTCTCAATGGTTCAGACTGTTTCGGTGCTTTAGTTCGGCTCACTGACTTGATGATCCGGTCGTAACGGTTAACAGCTCACTGGAGGAACATTATCAGTGAATAGCAACTTCAATTTCAAACTGCTCGTCACACACAACCACTGTATCATATGGCTTCAGAAGACTTGCATTACAGCGCAAGAGTCAAATGGACCGCTTTTATTGTGCTTTTGCATCTTTTTGGAAGCTTTACACCCTCAGTTTCATTCAATTCAAAGAATGTCTAGAAAATTCACCTTTTGTGTTCAGCAGAAGAAAGAAAGTCATACAGGTTTGGAACAACCTGAGGTTAAATAAATGATGACAGAACTTACATTTCTGGGTAAATGATCCCTTTAAAGGTCTGAATAAAGAGCATAAGGTACGGAGAGAAAGAACGTCTCCTTTTACTCTTTTATTTTCTTTCTCTGTAAGTCAGTGACTCAGAACAAAAAGGTCTGATGTGTTCTCCGCATGTCAGGAGATATAGATGTAGGGAAGGAGGAAGAGGGTGAGAAAAGGAGAGAGCGTAGTGATGTCAAGCTGTGCGCCTCTCATTCCTGCAGGTTATAACAGTGAGGTCATCACAGCCCACAGCAACGCTTGACATACAAGGATAGCAATGTCCCATAGACACACGCTTGCACCGAGACACATGACTCAATCTGGCAGACGAACGGACGTCCACATGCTGGCTGTCAGTGAGCTAACACACAGAATGTTCACGCAGACACCTGCAACAACATACAGTATACACACATTCACACGCGTCACACAGACGCAGACTCCTATATGCCCACACACTCGTTGTTTGGTAGATGTACGAACACCTTTCTTACTTAGTTCACGAAGTCATTGGTGCAGACATGCCTATGCACGCACAAACGCTCAAATAAGACATGATGACTAGTGACAAGACATGTCAGAACGTCCTATGACAGCCAGCCTCATCTCATCGCTCCCTCTATTTTCTCTCCTGATCTTGTTCTTTGTCATAGATTTATCAGCAGATTTAGCAAATAAGTGTGAGTTTATTTGCAGGGGAAAACTTCAGCCTTGATTTTAGCCGTGGTTTGAGTTGTTGTGGTCTTGTGGAATGATTCCCGACCTCAGTGAAAGAGATCACAAGTTCTAAACTTTTCAAAGTCAATTAGCATGGGTGTGATATTTTTCCCCCCGTGATTTTTATCTGTACAAAAACAGTCCGTTATGCTGCTTGATATTGCAAACTGGTATTTGCTAACATATTATTGTAGCTTATTATCGTAATCATAAATACACTAGTTTGTAGCCCAAATACTTCTAATAGCGTATAATGAAGTCTCGTGCAATCTCGGGAAATGGCTTACTTTTGTGATGAAAAATTCGGTGGATAAATAGCAATTATTTATTTTTGGAAAAATTTACATTTTGTTGTCTCAGTTTTCTCACGGAATAAAAATGGGTTAAAATTAATAGCTGTCAGCGCCTTTATATTTTATGAAAGCGATCTTCATATTTGAGGGTTCCTGACATCCAAAGTATAAAAATCTCTGGGCTAGAACACGAATGTTGTCTAATCATCTTCAGTGTTTGGGGTTTTGGGAAAACCCCACAGGGGAAGGATAGAAAGGAAATTGTTTTACAAAAATGACTGCTCCGTGAACATAAATCAAAAGCTTGAAAGCTGACAGAAGGGGGGAGAAGTTTAAAGTGAAATCAATAATTCTAGTTAAGCTTTATTTCATATTGATAAATGTTTACTCTTATGCCGCTCTGTGCCTTTTAAAGTTATTGCAGCAAAATCAGTGTGTGTGTGAGATTTAATGTGCTGAGATAATGGCACGCTTTTGTTTCGCCTCTTCTGCAAATCTTGTTCTGCGTTCCGCCGCGCTACACTGTAACTGGGTCACATTCAGATCCTTCAGTTCACTCAGTCTCAGATAGCAGGTTCTCTTGCAGCTTTAGCTTCATGGCATCATCACAGCATGAGCAGGTTCATCATAAGGTGATGGGGTCACAGCTCATTGCTCCCTCACAGGCTGGCTGGAGAGACTGTCCACTTCAACGTTTTTTCACCCTAACATACACCCTCACTTTCCAACTTGATTCAAACAAACATCACACAGGGCATCTAGACATTATGATGGCCAAAAACCATAAACAGTAACTGTGTTGCAGGCTGTAGAGCGGCAAAAGGCACGGTCTGAAACTCATGAGAGTTAATCTCAGAGAGGAACCAAGATGCTGCTTCAGCGGTTTTAACAGGGCCGACTCATTCAGGACGCTGTCACACATTTACACAACCCTACACAGCAAAATAATCTAGTATTTTTGTCTAGTTGTAAGGATGTTTAGATATTTATAATGAAAAACAAGAGGATTTTGCTACTTCAGCAGTAAAATTGCTTAAGGTATCAAGAAATTTTTAGAGAATATACCTGGAATTATTTCAAGTTTATTTTTCTTACCCCATTGGCAATTTTTTTGTTTATTTAAACCTAAACCTCATTTGTCATATTTAAACAGAAAACGTTATTCATGTATATTCTTTGAACACAAATCTTAATATGTTATGCAAGGGGGTTTAAG
Organism: Phoxinus dragarum; assembly: GCA_033366665.1. NCBI lineage: Eukaryota > Metazoa > Chordata > Actinopteri > Cypriniformes > Leuciscidae > Phoxinus > Phoxinus dragarum. Next base: position 20,365 of record JARPMJ010008686.1, on the reverse strand, counting down.
GTCCATGCACTTATGAAATACAATGAAATATGTTTAACATAAATATCAATGTTATTATTTTTACATTCACGATCGTCTATTTGATTCTGTTTTCTAAATAATGATTAATTAAGAATAATAATTCAGAAATAATGAAATATTTTTTTTAGATTTTCCAGATAATATTTTTTAACAATTTACTTTAGTGTAAAATGAGAATATAAAATCGAATTATTTTATATTGATGTCTTTATAATATCACACTTAATATTTTTCTCAGCCAGTAAATGCATGAAAATGCCTTTATTTTTTAGGGAAGCGGTCCCTCACAAGATCATCGTATTGGTCCTTGCCATCAAAACCTCATGTTTAAAGCAACCTTGCTTCTAAAGTCAAAAGTTGCAAGACTTTCTAAACCAGAGGAGCAGAACACATCACAGTGTCTCTAAAACATAGAGCATTGTGGGAGTACACACAAGCAATATTGTAAGGGATTTGTCCTATGAAATAATCTATGTGAACTGAATTTAGCAATGTATTTCATTCCCATTAGCAACACACTCAACTTTAACTTTATCTTCATAGCTTTTGCGAAAGCTAGCTATTTGTTTTAAAGGAGTCAATATCTCAAAACTTGGTCTTTCTGATGCTTCCAGGAAACACATGATAATCCGCCACATGACCACCATCACAAAACCGAGTGTCATCCTTCAAAGTTCAAAGCAGGGAAGTCAAGCTACAACCTGCAGTCTCTTAAACCAGACCTAGGACTTATTGGATGGGTCCTAGGATGGATATTACTGCAGACATTATACAGAAGCACAGTATACATACAACATGTCTGGCCCATGTGCATTTACCAGCCAGTCAAGTGGCATCCGATCAAAAATGACAGTGACATTTGAGAAGCTTGTACCATGGAGGATTACATTAAGGCACAAACTGTATAAAATCCCACAGAAGACATAATGCGTTTTCCGAGTCTGAGGTGTCACATGATGCTAATTATCTCTGTCTGTAGGCGCATGTGTGCGTTCGAGGGAGGATGTGGGTAAAAGCACTCTTTATTGACTAAGGTGGGTCTAGGATACAGTCTTGCATTGGTGTTTTGTGTGTGCTCAGCGGCAATCAGTGTTTGACAAGCTGCTGCGGGCTCTTGTACAGACCAGTGTGATGACGCAAAGAGACGCCGTGAACAACTGATCTCATTCTCTTCATAAAACCCCTCAAACACACACACACAAGCGCACATAAATGTCCTGATGGGTATCAAGGAACCCACACAACATCTACAATGGCAAACGAGGCACATGTTCAAACAAACCATACACATGCTCTCTAACACGATAAATCATGTGTGATTTTTGCCACACACACACACTCAAGCTGCTTTAATGCTCAATTCCAAATCTGTCACACACACTCAGGGGCTAAATAAGTTTTCAGGGTTGAACAACACTGGTTCTCTCTCTCTCTCTTTCACCCTCGACATAAAAGCAGACTATAGTTTTGTGTGCACTGACCAGCAAATAATTAATCACAATAATAACACAATTCAATATGAAGTCTGTTAATGTAGGCCATAAAAAGATGATCAAGTTAAAAATGCATATTTATTTTCAAGGTTTAGTTTTTAGAGAATATATTATTCCTGTTATGACAAAGCTGAATTGTCAGCATCATTGCTCCAGTCTGCAGTCATATGATCCTTCAGAAATCATTGTAATATGATGATTTAAATTGGTTCACAAGAAACATTTCTCATTATCATGTTGTATTGCTTAATTTTTTTGTCGAAACCATGATACATTTTTTCAGGATTCTTTTATGAATAGAAAGTTCATTTATTTTAAATATATTGTAACAATATAAATGTCTTTACTGTCAATTTGATGCATCCTTGCTAAAAAAAAACTTATTCATTTCTTTAAAAAATATATATATATATTGACCCCAAACTTTTGAACAGTATGAAGACTAGACAAAAAAAACAACTAAAAAAGTCCATCTGATAATTGTATTTTAAATGAGCATTTTTAGGTTTTAAATTTTACTCTTATCAGTGAATTTTTGAAAATAAGGCATGTCAATAACTAACTAATAACATTTTCAGTGAAATTACTAAACCTAAACATATGAGCCTAAAAAAAATATGCTAATTTAAAAGATAAATGTCAGACAGACTTAGAGGTTTTTGCATCTAAGGTCTTTTAATATACTTTAAAATATCATTTATTCCTGTGATGCAAAGCTGAATTTTCATAATTTTCATAATTTTCAGCTCTGTATCACAGAAATAAATTATATATGGTACTATATATATATATACTTGTTTAAAAAAATATTTGCTAGTTGGGTAAGATAAATAAACTTTAGACATTTTACTACATACTGATATATTTTCTAAAAACAAGTCTTAATCTACAAAAAAAAATCGAAATATTCCATTTTCTTGATAAGCAAAAAAGTGTGATCCAGTTTTTTTTCATTGCACAAAGTTTTTTTTTTAAGCCAGCTTTACAATTGGGAGCATCGGTGTCAGAGCGCCGTGACAGGCTGTGGAACTGTGGTAAAATTGTGTTTGTTAGGGACACAAGCTACATCCACACCCTGCCATGAAAGATTTGTCTGTTCTGTGTAGCCCTGACAATTACAATGAAGCAGTGTAATACGAGAAGAATGACTGCACCCCTCGCAGCTGCTTTAGACACGGGCCATCACTACAGCTTCCACCAGCAGTAGGGCTGAAGTATGATTTTTAACTTATGTAATTGATATTCTAGTGATGCACTCTCAAGTGAGTAGAAGCTAGTTGTTTGTGTGTTCTACTTGGTTTTGTGGCTCAGACTGTCACATCTCAGGGACCAATGCTATAGATCTTCTGCTGATGAATCCAGGACCAAAGTGCAAACGACCAAATACAAACCTTTTAAGTAAAAGCTGGGATAAGATATTTACCCCCCACACCCAAAAGCAAGAGCTGTCCTAGATTTGTCTGTCAAAGCCTGAGCGTGACTGCAGCTTTAACACAAAAAAATGGGGACCATCGCCACACATTTGAATTTCTGAATTATGTAGCACGACCGCTACTAGGGAAGTACCTCCCACCGCTTCAACCGGTAGGAAATTGGCACGGCTGGCCCCTGACTTCTCGATTGGGGTATTTAGGAGGGGGAAAAAGAAAGAAAATCCACAACTGATGTTTTTCTCCATTCTGGCTAAGAGCACCATTCAGAAGATCATACATAAGCCTGAAGCATTGGAAAATATGCTAAAGTGATTTAAAGCGGGGATTTGAAAATGGATGTCTGACTCTCGCCGTCTCTCACGACAGTCTCTTAACGCAAAAAAACACAGATGTCACAAACATGCACACCACGCGCACGCTCAAACACACTGCAATGACAACAGGAACAGAGTCTCTTACTGTAACACACACACACACACACACACACACACACACACACACACACACACACACACACACACACACACACACACACACACACAGAGGGCAAAGAAAATTATATCATTGAAAAACAAATGATCGAAAGACTTGGATGTCTTCAAATAAGCTTACAACAGCTGAAATGGCCATTTCCAAAGTTGTCATACATACACACACACACACACACACACACATGGTTAAGCCAAAACCCGCAACATTGGTGCACTTTGCATAAGTCCTAAACCAGCTGGTGAGCAGGGTATTTCTCTGCCAAGCGTGTTTATGAGAGAGCTGAGATTGGTCGGCTTGATGTGTACGAGTGTGTGTGTTTTGGGCCCTGTGACTCAGATACCGCAGTGCTACGAGGGAGAGAGAGAGGGCTCCTGTCTTCCTAGCTTTGTCACAGCATTCGCATGCTTCATAAAGACTTCAGGAAGTGAGAGATATCTGAGGTTGCAGGCTAGGTGAAGATCATGAGATATGTTATAACAGTCTCTGCCCTGTCCCACTACCAATCTGCTCGCCAAAACTTTCTTGTAAGTTGCTTTGGAAAGGAAGCATATGCCTTAAGCACAAATGTAATACGATTACTGTGTCTGGTACATACATATGCACACGCAAACAGATGTGTACGTAATTTACCCGAGAAGCAAATGAACATATGCATATCGTCGGTATGAGAGGGAGAATATGATAATTTCAAGAGTTGGGGATGATGTACCTATGGAAGATCAATGGTGTGTTAGATATGGGCATCTTGATGACTGCTACTCAAGGTTCATGAATGTCAATGGTAAGGAGGTATATTGATATGCAGTGTACTGCAAATATGCTAATTTCCAATTTAGGAACACTGTTATGTCCTAGTAAATGGCGTCCTATACCGCCTCTGTCCACACATTTGCATCTGAGACCTGAACGCTGTGATGGGGACCGTCGCAGCAGCAACAGTTGCCAGGGAAACCTCACCATAGGAACCAGTTGGGACACTGTGCCAGAGAATGGGTGCGCCAATATGTCGGATGACAATTGACACGGTGGTGTGCTCGCGTGTGGATATTTGTACGTGTTGTAGGCTAACAAGGTTTGACAAACACAGGCACGGGGACCCACAAAGATGGCACCCTGGCTTTGACAGTGTTTGGCACATTAGTGCGAAGGCGTGTTGCCGTGGCAACAGGGTGTTGACATGGCACAGTCGCACTTCTCGGCACTGATAATGGGTGACATTCTGAGAACAAGCGTGTATTAGAAACTCAGTCTCTCTTTCCCCTCTCTCTCTCTCTCTCTCATTTCTTTCTCTGCAGAGAAGAACGCTACCACCAACCAAATCACATTCTGTCTGCATCACAGGAGAACTGTCTCCAGACTGTATATAAGCTCCAAGGGTTACATACAGTGGTACCTCAAATACATGAGAAAAAGAAAAGACACAAACATAGAACAAATCAATGCCACCAAGTTTCACGATTTCAGTTGCCATTTTGTGTGCCATATATATATATATATATAATATATATATGTATATATATATATTTATTTTTTTAATTTCGAAGTGACTTCTGCTAACAGAACATTTTTCATAATTATAACGAGTGTAATATTAGCTAATTATAATAACAATAACAATATTACAATTAAGATAACACTTGATTTTGAAAAAGAAAAAAAGAAAAGAAAATGAAACTAGATAAAAACAAATAATGAAAGACACTTATTATCATAGTAGTTTTGTTTTAAAAGAGCTCTATAAGTTTCTATAGTTGTCATTTATTTGTCCTTTTTCATTTAAAAAATCTTTCCAAACTCCAATCTCGCTCACTGAGTGGGTTTTCTCTTACCTTTCAAAAGCTATCCTCCGTTGGCTTTCTGCTCAAACAGTAGTGCCGTCCACATGTCTGGACACAGTGTTTGAAATAATCCATTTACCCCTGCAGTATTCACCAGAGTTTGTGTTCTGTTCTAAATCTCCTTCAATCACATTGGAAAAAAGCAGGGTCCTGGTAAAGTTTTTGTCTTGTATAAAACAAAGGGGACAGGCCATTGAGGGGGCCATTTAAAGGCCCATCCATTTCCTTGCTTGGATTTGTTGTTGTGGCTTTGTGGTGCTTCAAGCAAATCGTTGTCATTGTCAGTAGGTCCACTGCTATTCCAGTTTAACTGAGGGGATTATCAGCTGTGGCGACAACCACTTTTTACACAAACATCACCTCTAGGTAAAAACAATGAAACCAAACAAATTTGCTATGCTTTTGACACTTGATGTTTCACAATAATGATGATAGTAGTAGTAATGTAATGTCAACAGGAGCCTCTTTTTATTCAGTTTTCAAATCGGGTTTCGCTAAAATGTCCCACAAAAATGCCTTTTCTCAGTATAGCAGCATGTAGATAAACTTTTACAGTATTTTGTTTCATTGCATTACATAGTATCATCATTATTGTCTTATAATTCTGTTGATAATGGTGATAACTGATATCGACCCAATTTGGATCTCAAAGGCCTGCGGAATCAAACAGTAGTTATAATGTGAATTAAAATTATCTCTTCTCAATAACCCTGTTAGTTATAGAACAGGAAAGAGAAACCTTTTAAGACTTAAAACAAAGCCAAAGTATCCGAAATCAAACACAATTTCCAGAATATCCATCCCTGTCCCTCAGTCTCTTCACGATGCCCTTAAGTCCCACGAGGGTGTACCAGTTTAAGACGCATATTTGTTTTTATGCAGAGAAAGGAATTATCAGTGACAAAGCGCTACAACAGCAGCTGCTAATTCTTCAAAAGCCATGGCTTCAGACAGAAAAATGTAAAGATTCTTCATAATTTATTTCTCTGAATGAAAATATATTTATATATCATGTATACTTTCATAGTTTATATAATCTCTTAAAATTTGTATATCTTTCATTGTCTTTTTGCGCTTTAGGTTCTTGTTTGTTTTTCATCTCTTCCCCTTAACTGTGACAGCCTTTGAGAAAGGGGAGAAACTGAGTCCATCATCATCATCAAGAAACAGGCCCTCAACACAGTGCTGGTCTACTAATCCATCTTTCCTTCATAGGACCACGAACCTCTACAAAATTTTAATGATCCATTTTTGTCATCTGAGCTTTACGGTTCTCTAAACCATTTACACATGATCTTTCCTTCTCAGCTAGTGTCCATAAATACTTAAGGTTGTTCATGTATTTCTATATACATTTCCTACCTAATGGTGCGTATGGTTTTGATTTTTGTAGCATCCTGCTTTATTGATGGAGATCGGTATATGATGGTGTACAGTATACGCACAGATCTTTTCATCTTCTGAAATGTGTCTGTACACATGCTGATGTGCAAAGATTTTGCTTTGGCACAGATTGGTGCAAGTTTGGCACATAATTATCAATCTTGCATTATACAAAAACGTATGGATTTATATTGTATTGACAAGTGTGGTTTTGTTTGCTGATGTCTGATGATCCCCTTGATACGTGCAGATCATAGTATGGCAAAGACTGTGATTTTAAACTGCGGTGTGGTTGCCTTCTTCCTTCTAGAAATTCCCCCACTCTTTGCCAGCATATTTACTTTGTAGTGATTTCACAGCTGTATCTTGTATTCTTGTGTAGGCTATATTTCATACAATGCTGGGTCTGCCTTTCTCATTACTCCTGAGAACATACCCATAGGGGTTGAACAGCCAATACCTTTCATCTGTTTCTGTCTCCCTGATACTCTTTCTCCATTTCTTATCTGTACATTTACCTTTCTCCCTTTCTCAACTTCAGATCTGGGTTTCTTGGACATTCTCCTTGGAGCCGCTCTTGAATAGTAACGGCTCGATCTGTGGGTTCTGCCCTTTACTCATCAGGCCTTTCAGTGACCCGTGGATGCCAAGGGTCGGCAGAGGCATTGAAGAAGGCATGGAACATGATGTACTACATGCAGAGACTGGCACCTGCGTGCAAGAGATGGGGATATTCTGGGCCTGGGAGCAGGGCGAAGGGTTGTTGTTATTGTTTAGGCCTCCGCCCGAGCCTCCACCAAGGCCCAGACCCATCATGTTATTGTTGAAGTGATGGGCCTTGTAGTAATGGTTGAGATGCTCTGCTCGTGCAAGGTTTGGGAGGTTGACGATTTCAGGGTGGTGCAGTCGCAAGCTCTGTCCGCCGGACCCTCCTTGCGGTACCGTGGATCCTCCTGAGATGCCGCTGCCACGGATGCCCGTTCCCGCTCCGATCTCATCTTCGACGTTAATGATCTCGATGGCTCGTGCCGGGCCGTGGTGTTTGTGCAACTGGTGCTGCTTCCGCAGTTTGTAGAACACCACCAGCATGACAGCGGCCATGAAGGTAATGGCCACAAAGCAACCAATGATGATTTTGGTGGTCTTCATGACATCGTCTAGTCCAGAGGGGTAGTTGGGCTCAGAAATAGGGACTGTGAAAGTGGGTTTGGTTGTTCGGGGAGAAGACGATGAGCCAAGGATTGACAGAGAAGAGGCAGTAGTGGACACAACTTTATCCCAGAGGTGCCCAGAAGGTGTAGTCCCAGGAATGTGTATAATGGTCTCATTTATGGCACGCAATGCAGATTCTTCATCCCCCGTACTCTCCACAGTTTCTACAGTGACCGTGGTGAAGTAGGTGTAGTTGACGCTAACGTCTGCTGCGGTCACATTCAGGACAGCAGTTGCCGTAGTGTTCCCAGCTGAGTTGGTCACCATGCAGGTGTATTGGCCAGTGTCACGCAGAGTTACATTGGTGAAATTCAGTGTGCCATCATGCAGCACGGAAATTCTGACCCGATAGGAGCCATGGGTCATTAGGGTGCCATTCGGTGTGATCCAGTTCACAGAAGTCATGGAGGTACCGGTGCGACACTTGAGCTCAGCAGCCATGCCCTCTGTCACATTGAGGTCAGTGGGCGGCTCCACAATGACGGGGGCATAGCAGGTGAAATGGCTCTGGTCCAGCTCTCCAATGTACTTTCCCTTTAGGTAGGGTGGTGCATGGCACCGTGCACAGCAGGTTGTGTTGCTCGGCACGGTTTCTTTAAGCCACCAGCTTAACCACAGCACGTCACAGTTGCACACCCAAGGGTTGTGATTGAGATGAACTCGCTCCAGCTTCTGCAAGGGTGTGAAAAGGTCATGGGGCAAAGAGTGAAGGGAATTGTGGGATAGGTTGAGCTCCTCTAGGTTCTTGAGATCATCGAAAGCATTGCGCTCGATGACCGACATCTGAGAATGCATGAGCCATAGTTTGCGTAAAGATTCCAGGCCTTGGAAGGATCCAGGTCTGATGATTTCCAGACGGTTCCCAGACAACTCTAGCTCCTCCAGTCGCACCAGGGGAGTCAAGTTAGGGATGTCCTTCAGGCCACACATACCCAAGTTCAGGTAGCGCAGGTTGATGAGTCCAACAAAGGCTGCGTCAGAAATATAATCCAGCTTTTTTAGTTCGCCTAGGTCAAGACGTCGCAGCGAGGGGACGCGGTGAAAGGCATAGCCTGGTAAGGTCTCGATTGGATTGTTTCGTAACCACAGTTCTCGCAGCTTGCTGAGGTACTCAAAGGCTTGCGATGGCACCAGTGTGAGGCGGTTGTCGAAAAGTTCCAGAGTGTTGAGGTTTGGGAGGCCATTGAAAGCACCCACCTCTATTTGACGAATCTGGTTCTTGGAGAGCTGGAGGATCTCCAGGTGCCGCAAATGTTTGAATGTGTCTGATTTTATCACCTAAGTGAGAAAAATACAGGTACAAGTTTAGGATTAGAGTTATGTGTGATCAATTTGTTCCTGTGAAGGATGAACATTTTTGAAAATACAAAGTCATAGACAAAGTTTTAAAAAGTACATCCATTACTGACTGTTGTGCTTTGAAGATAAAATGTTTTGCAAGTTGTTATCATTCACTCTTAATGTTTGAAGAAAAACAGATTAAAGGGATAGTTCACCCCCCCAAAAAAAGTTGTCATTGTTTATTCAACCTCATATTGTTCCAAACCCGCATGCTGTTATTTTTAATCCATGAAAAACAAAAGGTAATTTTTGAAAAAACCTTCAAGCGGTTTGTTTTTTTTCAGTTCGTAGTGGCCACTTTTTCCATCTTTAGAAAGGACAAAAAAAAAAAAAAAACATAAAATCATCTTTAACGTTAAGCCAAATGACAGCTTTGTGCAAGGAACAGAATAAAATGTAAGTTACTGTTCATAGCAAACCATCTTTTGCTGCAGCACTCAAATGTAATTTGACACATTTTAACTGGCATTTGAAAAGTGTTCAGTTCTGATATGTTGTTGCACCCTTTCAGAGGCGAAGATTATGAATAATGAATTAAAAACTTTTAGTCTTTTCTTCTCACGCACAGTTATCATATGGCTTTAGGAGACTTGGAAAAAAGCACATGAGTTGCATGGAATATGCTTACAGGGTGTTTTTCTGGATCCTAAGCCCGAGTGTCCAAAAAAGCGTTTTTAGCCAACTGAAAACGCCAGCGCTCTTTTGAAAACGCTTGCTGTGTGTGCTTAAGAACACTTTGGTGCCACAGCGTTTTTTTTTAGTTTGAGACGCTATGTGGATCATAGTTGTACAAGCAGGATGTGGCGGACGGTCGGTGTGGAATTTGTCCCCCACACCCCCCCTCCCTCAACAATTGGAAGGCTGGGTAAAAAGTGACAGTGATGAGCGCTGCATTTTACCCAAAGTTGAACATTCTTCAACTCTTGGCGACCGGTAAAAATAGCAGAGCTCTTAGCAGCATGAAATAAACACTCAGCGCCTTTTCACGCTGCTGCCGTTTTAAAAAAGCGGCACTACCATTGAAAACAATTGGAAAAATGCGTTAGCCTTGGGGAAAAGTGCTTTTGTGGACACATGACCAAACAGAAATGGTAATTATGAACTGTAAGAAAAATCACTGCCACAGGATTCTTAAAAAAAAAAAAAAAAAACTACCATTTTCCACAGAAAAAAGCATACAGTTTATAAGTGACATGAGAGTGATAATGACAGAATGTTCATGTTTTGGTGAACTATCCATTTAAAAAAAGAATGGCTTGCAACTGTAAATCTTAGTTATGGTGAAAAAAAAAATTGAAGAGTAAACAACAGTCATAACAGAATATCAACAGTCTTATTAGAATTTGCTAAAACATAATGAAAAGACTAGAGAATATTCACACATCATAAACACTATGGGTTCTGAAACCATTTGTCTCTGTGCATCTGATGTAGCCAGAACTGCTTTTCTTGGGCAGGGAGAAGCTTCCTCCTGGCCTACTGCCACAATCCCCTCTGTATATAGAGCAGGGGAGGGGAGGAGGGTGTTAAACACACTGGGTTGGGGGTGTTGAAGAGGAGGGTGGAAACTGTCAGAGCTGCACTCTTGTGGTAAAATGCTATGGAAGAAAAAGAAGCCAAAGAATCTAGGATGCCTTCAGGTATTAAAACATTTTTAGATTTTTAATCATTTCAAGTGGGGCTCGAGGACACAACAAACCAAATCTGAATTTGTATGCTTAAATGGAGGCTTGATAAAAAGCATTATTGTTCCTCATTTTTAATAGGCTTGTTTTTGGTTAACACTTTCAGTGCCAGGGTTAGCCGTAAATTTGCGGTTATCTTGAGAATAAATCTAAACCTTCACACTCAAAGTAGGTCATCTTAACGTCTGACTTCACACCGAAACCTCAATATTTGAGCAAGGCTGAGCCAACTCAGTGTACAAGCAACATTAGTGAAACTGATACTCAATAAAGCTAAGAAACAAACAAACAAACAAACAAACATAAACATCCTTTCCCGAAGCCTAATTGGAAAAGAATGCTGTGGTCAGTATTTACCTGTATCGAGTTCTCCTGTAAGTTGAGGTATCGTGTGTTGTTGGATATACTCTCTGGCACCTCTTCTAAGTTTCGTCTTGTACAGATCACTCGACTGGCTTGATTAGAACAACTGCACGGCGTGGGACAGGTGGAGGCGGCTCCGACTGCGTCTTGGCCTGGGAGGATAAGCCGCAACAGCAGATGAACCAATAAGAGGAGGAGGGGGGAGGGACTAGGAAGGCTGGTCACCGTGGTGATGCGCATGGCAACTGGGTCATGACCCTTCCTGTATTCCAAAGAGGATGATAGGCTGATTCCAATGACTCTAGAATGCTGTCTCTTTAACTGTTGCAGCTTCCTCCCGCAACGGATGTCACTTCTGCATTTTTCAGTCGAAATGTTTGGTCTCCTTGGTTGGTGGCGTGTTTTGTCCTTGTTTTTTTTTCTTCATACAGATACAATTACATAAGTTGTGTCATCTTTGCCTTAACAGGTCCTCTAATGTGACAGGCCGCTTTGTGATGAATACATGTTTTTACTGCAAAAGAGAGACAAAGAAGAAAGCCATATTTTGTTACTCTTACAGAGTCAAATATTTAAGGTTTGCATAATAGCTAAAATGCCACATAATAATTACTCGCAATCAAATGAATGTTGAAGAAAATGAATGCATCAAGTTGACAGGGATAAAAATTGTTTTAAGGATGCAAGGACTAAAGGTGTTTCCTTCTCTCGCCTGGAAAACTCAACTACTGTACATTTGTAATGGATTCTTGTCTCTCTGTGCATATTAATGATCCTTTTGATATATGTATTCATGTTATGTATACTGTAACCAAACTAAAACACCCTAGAATTAAAATGTATGACATCTGTCATAAAAACACTGAGACCCATTTAAATTTTGTTTTCTCGTGTTTACATCTGGGAAGCATAATGTTAAGGATATTTCTCAAATGTATTGCCACCTGAAGTTTGGCAGTATGTATATATATATATCCTTTATATATATCCTATATTCCTTTAGCCCTTATGTTGTGTGAGTCATTTTGACCTGGAGAGGATATTCTTTTCCCCAAAAATGTTAGATAATGTTATCACATTGAATGAAAACTTACCGACTTTGCTCACACAGGGTATGACTACTTCTCAAAAAAATTGTGATAATATTAATCTGTTATACTTTTGGGGATTTTTTTCCCCACCTTTGTTAAACTTGTGGTGTTCCCAGTCCAAAATGATCAGCCTATAGAAAAATAGCTTATAAATATATATTGTTATGCTCTATTATCACCAAATATTGGATTAAATCTTGTCAATTTGTTTTCTTTCAATTAGGACAGGTTTTGTATTTCTTTTAGGAACTGATTGACTCATTGATCTGAGCTTATGCACCGTAGATTTGAGGGGGGAAAAGCTCAGATAAATGAGGTCTATGATCAATCAGTTCCAAAAAGAAATACAGTACAAAACCTGTCCTAATTGAAAGAAAAAAAGTTGACAAATTTTTTTTTTATTCCATATTGGTGGTAAAGCAAAACGAGAGATTTACAAGCAATTTTTAAAAGGCCGGTTTTATTTCATTTTGACCAGCAACATCAAAGGTGTTACAGGGTTTTCAACACAGCATTATGGGTTAGTTAAAAGTCTAAAGTCGACATTAAATGGAAATTCATCTTAGCTATTTTCTAAATGCATCCTATTGATCTTATTGAGAATGATAATTATACGTGTATGTTTCTTTTCTTTCTTTTTTTTAACTTGGCGATTTTTAATAAAATCTTCCGTTGCGTCTAAATGATTACTTTGGAATCATGTTCACCACTTACATTAGTGTTGGTCAGACTACCGTTCTTATAATTTAAACCATGTATTATGTTGCTAGTGATTAACAAAAAAATATATATCCATCCATCCATCCATCCATCTTCTCGCTTATCCGGGGCGGGTCGCGGGGGCAGCAGTCTAAGCAGAGACACCCAGACTTCCCTCTCCCTAGACACTTCCTCCCAGCTCTTCCGGGGGGACACCGAGGCGTTCCCAGGCCAGCCGGGAGACATAGTCTCTCCAGCGTGTCCTAGGTCTTCCTCGGGGTCTCCTCCCGGTGGGACGTGCCCGGAACACCTTCCCAGGAAGGCGTTCAGGAGGCATCCGGAACAGATGCCCGAGCCACCTCAGCTGACCCCTCTCGATGTGGAGGAGCAGCGGCTCTACTCTGAGCTCCTCCCGAGTGACCGAGCTCCTCACCCTATCTCTAAGGGATCGCCCAGCCACTCTGCGGAGAAAGCTCATTTCGGCCGCCTGTATCCGGGATCTTGTTCTTTCGGTCATGACCCAAAGCTCATGACCATAGGTGAGAGTAGGAACGTAGATTGACCGTAAATCGAGAGCTTCGCCTTGCGGCTCAGCTCTTTCTTCACCACGACAGACCGGTACAACGACCGCATTACTGCAGCAGCTGCACCGATCCGTCTGTCAATCTCCCGTTCCATCCTTCCCTCACTCGTGAACAAGAACCCCAAGATACTTAAACTCCTCCACTTGAGGCAGGAACTCTCCACCAACCTGAAGTGAGCAAGCCACCCTTATCCGACTGAGGACCATGGCCTCGGATTTGGAGGTGCTGATTCTCATCCCAGCCGCTTCACACTCGGCTGCAAACCGTCCCAGTGCATGCTGAAGGTCCTGGTCTGTAGGGGCCAACACGACAACATCATCCGCAAAGAGCAGAGACGAAATCGTGTGGTCCCCGAACCTGACACCCTCCGGCCCCTGGCTGCGCCTAGAAATTCTGTCCATAAATATTATGAACAGAACCGGCGACAAAGGGCAGCCCTGCCGAAGTCCAACATGCACCGGGAACAAGTCTGACTTACTGCCGGCAATGCGAACCAAGCTCCTGCTCCGGTCGCATAGGGACCGGACAGCCCTTAGCAAAGGACCCCGGACCCCATACTCCCGGAGCACCCTCCACAGGCCGCCTCGAGGGACACAGTCGAATGCCTTCTCCAAATCCACAAAGCACATGTGGATTGGTTGGGCAAACTCCCATGAACCCTCCAGCACCCTGTAGAGGGTATAGAGCTGGTCCAGTGTTCCACGGCCGGGACGAAAACCGCACTGTTCCTCCTGAATCCGAGGTTCTACTATCGGCCGTAATCTCCTCTCCAGTACCCTAGCATAGACTTTCCCGGGGAGGCTGAGAAGTGTGATCCCCCTGTAGTTGGAACACACTCTCCGGTCCCCTTCTTAAAAAGAGGGACCACCACCCCAGTCTGCCATCCAGAGGCACTGTCCCGACGCCACGCGATGCTGCAGAGGCGTGTCAGCCAAGACAGCCCCGCAACATCCAGAGACTTGAGGTACTCAGGGCGAATCTCATCCACCCCCGGTGCCTTGCCACCGAGGAGTTAATATATATAATCACTGAAACCACAATTTTCCTCGTATTTGGCGAGTGTTAATTCTGGACCCTGGCTGTACACAGTCTGACAGAACATATCTGGCTCCACTTACTCACCTTTACCAGATGTATGTGCTTAGCTCCCTTGTGCTATTCTGCAATATAATACTGCACGTGTGAACTATGGTACTAATCTTATGTCCATATTCGCCCATAGACTTGGGGCTCATGGGGTCTTAGAGCAGCATTAACTGGTGCAATGTGCTACAGCTGATGGATTGCTAATTCAACACGAACCCCAGCTCTCTCACTGCAGGTTATTTAGACTCCAGTAACCTTATATAAGGGTATCCAATGAGACACAGTCCGTTACTAATGATGATGGCCCTAATTATCGTACTCTGACATGCATGTTCATTTAACACAGGATTTTACACCCAGCGCAGTGAAAAATAAGAGAGGAAGAGAGACAGGATATGGAGCGAGAGAGAGAGCAGGGCAGAAGGCAGAAGGATGGAGAGATTATTAAACTGATAGATGACTGTACAGCTGCAGGGATAGAAGAGAATCATCAACACTAATAGATGAATACTGAGAGAGAGAGAGAGAGAGAGAGAGAGAGAGAGAGAGAGAGAGAGAGAGAGAGAGAGAGAGAGAGAGAGAGAGAGAGAGAGAGAGAGAGAGAGAGAGAGAGAGAGAGAGAGAGGAGAGAGAGAGAGAGAGAGAGAGAGAGAGAGAGATCCAAGTGAAATGTGAACGAGAGACAGACAGTAAGGAACAGATATAGAGAGAAGGAATTGTTAAGAGGATGAGATAGCGGGTGAGGAAAGAGAGGAGAGGGGGAAACATTAATATTAATCATTTCTCCCAGAGAGAGCAGCATGAGGAAGGCTTAATAGAAAGGGATGAATATGAAACAGACAAAGAGATAGAAAGAGGAGAACGACACATAGGTGCATCAAAAAACAACAAGAGCACACGAAAGATGGGAGAGATGCAGGGAAGACTACACAAAGGAATGAATATAAACAGGTAGAGAGAGAAGAAATAACTACTGTGTGTGTGTGTGTGTGTGTGTGTGTGTGTGTGTGTGTGTGTGTGTGTGTGTGTGTGTGTGATGAGTAGTCGATACAATTTGTTTGAACAACACATCTAGCATGTCTGTATGGGTCTCGCTCACTAATAATTGCATTCAAGTATACTTATTTATGTGCACTGGAAAGGGTATCAGACAAAATCTCTACAAGACAAGTGTGTATGCACATACATTTGTGTTATGTTATTTTTTGTTCATTTTTAAAGGTCACATAAAACTTTGAAAACAAGAAATGACTTCAGACCCTGCGACGAATATCTGCCACTGGATATGATGCCACACTCATCATATTTTGAATTTTCTTGTCAATAATACTAATACTAATGAATAATTCAAATAGTTAAAATCTACTCTATTTTGTCGCATCTTTGTAGTCAAGATGTCTAATGGTAAAATATCTGTCCACTATATGATTATGCAGTTTAGTTTACTTTAATTTCTTTACATGTGCAAACATTGATTTGCATGCATATGGATGTAAGTGAAAGTATGCACCTGTTTAGACAATCTTTCTCTTTGCAAATGTATTCTTATATGCTCTAAAGATGCAAGATCTTTCCTAACTTATCCTAAATTTAGATTTAGTGCAAACTGAATTAATGTATTATGATTTCTGCATGAGAATATTTGCAGACTATTAAGCACAAATACAAGGTGATGAACCCAAGCTCAAAAACACGCACGCACGCACGCACGCACGCACGCACCGCACACACGCACGCACGCACGCACGCACGCACACACACACTCAAGTCAGGAGAACAAATGTGACGTCCCCTGCTGCTGCCTCAGTGACCATAACCAGTGTTTTACTGTAAGCATTAGCATGCCGTTATGGGCAAAAGCCATTTGTAGAGCTGTCATGTAACAGGAAGCCATGCCCCCAGGCCCTCTTCTATAAACACTGCAACTCAAGCATCACTAATACCGTCACAGCAATACCTGCATCAGTTGTTCCCTACTGCTTCTGCAGGTAACCAGGTGGGTAACCAGTCCCCACTAGCCCCAAATTTGTTTTCAGTAGCCCTGGATCTTATGTTGTGTCTCTTCCACAATTTTAGTAGAAGAAAACCAAATGTGGAAAATATGAATGATTAAATTAAAATAAAAACTTATATTACAAATGAAACTGAAGCAGTGAAGTTGACCTGTTGTTGTTTCCTTTCAGTAGTGGTTCTCAACCAGGGCGCCGGGGCCCGCTACAGGCCCTCAGCAAACTTCCAAGAGGGACTCAAGATGACTTCTTATTAATTTCAATTAATAAATTAGAGTTATGGTAGTTTAATATGTTAATAAGAATCTAAATCACATGCTAAAAAACAAGATGTAAACGGAAATCTTTGTTCCCTTTAATAACTATTGCATATAGTTATATAGGAATACAGAACATAACATCTGGAATCACAAAATGAATGGTGTTTAATTAAATATATAAAATTAATTAGCCCTGTTAATGGAAAAAGAAAGTTTGAAAACAGGCAGCTTTGTCATAATTACAGCAGAAATATCTTAGCGTATAAATATTGTATTGGAAAATGTGGGACCTTCAAGCCAAAAAGGTTGAGAACCATTGCCTTAAGAATCTTATCTACCAGATTTAAGCCCCCAATTAAATTTTGCTGATGTAACCTAATAAATGTAGTTGATTAATTGATGTTAAAAATATTTTTGAATTGAATAAACTCAATTAACGTAGATGTTCCAATACCACAAAAACTGGATTTGGATGTTTATGTATAAAATTGGATGGATTTTATGTATAAAAGTCCATTCAACTCTACATTACATTCCAAGTATTCTGAATATGATAGTTTTTATGTGAGAAAATGTAAAAACAAATCTTTATTTTGAATCTATTGATTCATTTAACAAAACCGGTCTAAATGATTTGTTGACTGATCTGGTTCTGGCTCTTCTCAGCTCAATGACTGATCCAGTCGCAGTGGTTCTCAGGTTAACAGCTCACTAAGGAGAGAGTGATTTATAGTGATTTAAATTGAAATATTTTAAATATTTGAATATTTTAAATATTACATTGGCATTTCTTAAGCATGTTAACAAATAAAAAAATAAAAACAATGTCAGATTCATTATTGGAGCAGTCTTTCTAAATATGTGAGGAGCAGGAATCCTGCTGCAAATATACCCAATTAAACTTTTATTTCCTTTATGGACATTTAGAGATTCATAAATATTTATAATATAACATTATACTGTTGTTTGCATAATAATGCAATGTTTTGGTGTTATATACACTTTTAGAAAACAGGGCAAAGGGGAAACATACTGTATCTGCATTCATTTACAAGGAGGTTATGCATTTAACATCATGACTTAACCGGGTTACAATCTGATGTTTAAAATGGATCATGGGCTCAGTCTCTGATGTTTGCATTTTGTGAGACAAAAAAAAAGGGCAAGAGCGCTCACCAAGAAGTAATTATTAAAACATCATTCTTGAAATTACGGTCACCTTATTTTATCTATCTGTGTTGTGTCATCTTCATGCATGACTGACAAGACCTACAATTAGCTCAAAGTGCCAACTGCCAATTAAATGGCTATAATAGGAGATGGCATCTGCTGTGATGTTGATGGGAAATGGAGTCCAAAATGACAGGAAATTGAGTCAGCTGTGAGCAAGTTGAGAAATGGGGTTTGAATGGTTGGCACATGAAATGTGTTGGTATTGTGCACCGCGAGTCACTTTGATCCTGTTGTGGTCACTGCCTCACACAAACTCGAATTCTCAACCCACCTTGAGCCCTTTATCAAATGCATTGTGTCTGTCCATTAAAATGTTACACTCTCTCTCTCTCTCTCTCACACACACACGCGCACGCACACGCACGCACGCACGCACGCACCACACACACACCACACACACATCTCTGTGCTCCGTCTGTCTGTGTCCAGTAGGGGTGTAAATACACCCCTGGCCTCTAAGCCTGATGAAAGGTTAACCTGCTGCACTAAAACATTAACCCTTTAGCCTACGTTCTGCATCAGCATCCTGGAGGGCCTCATTCTCTGTTTCAAATCTTAGCACAGATTTACCATGGTTACTTTTCACCAAACTTTTTCTCAACACCAAATGCTTTTTACAAAACAGACACGCACACCGCACGCATGCACACATACACAACCTCACACTCTCTCTCTCTCACACACACACACATTAAACACTACAGGTTATAGGTACAGGTATACAGAAAATAGCTAGATATCCTAAAACTACTACAATGACGGTTTTATTATCAAGTGAGATAATGGGAGGGGAGCTCTCAATGGTGGAGAACAATAAAATGGCTGATGGTTGTGGTCACACTTTTTATTCAGTGATGGTTAATCAGCTAAGGCACGCTCACACCAAAAAAGATAACTATATAACGATAAGTATATTGGCACACCACACCAACGAATAACAATGCTTGGGATAATGTCATCTTCCACTTTCAATGCACTAGCTCATTAAATGCTGGTGGATTCTGATTGGCTGTTAATGTTTTTATCATTCATCAGCAGCGAAAGTGTGAAAGTGACTCCAATGATATCGTTGCTCTACGTTGCTATTGCTGTGTAGTCGAGTTGTGGGTATAGACTATTCTCACAGAATTACAATGATTAATAATTAGAGTCCTTGGAGTGAATGGGCTCCACGTGAAATAAGTTCCAAGGTACAAGCCTTGAAAAATGTATAATACAGAATTTTTTTATCGCTTCCCTATAGCCACGTGAACTGGAATTATCCCGACAACGTTTTATCTGTACAGAGGTAAAGGAAAGGGAGGGAGCCCTTCACAGATATTATATTTACAGATACTAGACACATGACTTTCAAATTAAAGATTGGTATCAAAGAGCACACCCAGGTTCCTAAAAAATAATGAGGACTTGACAGAGCAGCCATCAATTGTTAGACAGTATTGTAAGTTATTAGGTGAGGAAGTTTTTTGTCCAATAATAAGAATCTCTCTTTTTTTCAGAATTAAGTAGTAGGAAGTTGCTAGTCATCCAGTTTTTTATATCAGCTATGCATTCTGTTAATTTTGTGAATTGGTAAGTTTCGTCAGGGCATGAAGAAATATAGAGCTGCATATCATCAGCATAACAGTGAAGACAATTACCATGCTTCCTAAGGGTGGCATGTACAGAGTGAACAGCAGCGGTCCAAGTACTGAGCCTTGTGGTACGCCATACTGAACTTGTGATTGATAAGACATCTCTTCATTTACTGCTACAAACTGATAACGGTCAGATAAGTATGATTTAAACCATGCTAGTGCAATTCCACCAATGCCAACATCATTTTCGAGTCTATTCAAAAGTCTATACAAGTCTATTGTTGTGGTCGATGGTATCAAAAGCAGCACTAAGATCCAGTAACACTAATAGAGAGATACAACCACGATTTGATGATAAGAGCAAATCATTTGTGACTCTAATGAGAGCCGTTCTCAGTACTATGGTACGGTCTAAATCCTGATTGAAAATCCTCGCAGATATAATTTCTTTCTAATTACTAAAGAGAAGAGCAGCACCATCCCAGGATGGATGAATACAATCTCTTTTCAACAGGTCAGGTCTGCCCCAAAAACTTTTCCAATTGTCTATGAACCCTATATTATT